>PVIY010008588.1:0-76195 GCA_004026745.1 Myrmecophaga tridactyla
TTATTGGATAGTCTCAAGACAAAACGTCAGGAGGTATTAATCCAGAACCTTGTCCTATCTGTGCTCGGCAGCTGGGAAAACAGGTGAGATTATAACACATGTCACATGTATTATTATTTACCATTTTCAAGAACGTCTACATACAGCCTTTCTTTCTGCCCTGTTCAGGCAGCATCACTGAGCAGTGTTTTCCTAAGTGACAACTCAAAAATATTTCTAGAATGACTCCATCTATTTCATTTAAGATGCGTCATTTTGAATATTGTTCCAAGTCACAGGATTTTGTCACATAACTAGATTTTGTCTGATTGCACAGAAAGATAACAGCATGTTTGCTTAACAAAGACTTAAAAAGTGGAGTGGTTTAGGGGCCCTGTGGCTCAGCACAACACCCAGTTTGTGGCTTTTCTTTGTTTTTCTTCAACAAGTGAAAAAGTTAAACAATTTGTATAAGCAATTAGCACCTACACTGACTCGAAGTTTCTCCATCCCTGCCACCAAAGGGGAGCCTGGTCATCCAAGGAATGCTCCAGCAACTGCCACAAGGAGAGAAACAGGGCAGGGGGTTGTCAGGCAAGATCTTTCCATTTCTGTAGGTCCCACACCACTTTTCAGATAAACCTCATGAGGTACTGGCCCATCTCGTTTTCTGTATAAGTGATTTAAGCTAAGTTCTGTTAATAAATTGAAAAGACCCTTAGCTAATGTTCTTCTCAGCTCCCGTTCTGTGCTTGCTGTCTGAATGCTGAAGGAGTAATTTGCATTTTTCCTGGGCACTGGAGAACAAGGTGGGACAGCCTAGGGGACAGCCTGGGTTGTCTGTCTCGGGAGCAGAACCCAGGGGTGAGCGAGAAATCTGAGCAGTGCAGCCTGGCCTTGGGGACTGCAAGGGCTCTGAGGTGGCCAGGTGGCAAGGGAGCGAGTGGTGGCTGCCCTCCCACAGCCTGCGCCTCGCAGGTGGGGCATCGGGGCGTCCAGCTGAGGCCGTGTGTCCTCTTGCAGTGGGCCGTGCTGACGTGTGGGCACTGCTTCTGCAGCGAGTGCGTGTCCATCATGGTGGAGCAGTACAGCGTGGGCTCCCCGCGCAGCGCCATCAGGTGCGCCATCTGCCGCCAGACCACGCCACACCGGGAGATCTCCTACGTGTTCACCTCGGCCCAGGCGGGCCACGCTGAGGACCTGCCCGTAAAGGTAAGCAGGGGCAGGGCAGTGGGATGGCGAGCCCCGTCCACTGAGTGGGGAGCCCTGTCCACTCGCACACGTGGAAGCCTCGGCATCCCTGCCGGAGGGGAACATCCTGAACGACCCATCCCGCCTCGTCTAACTTTCTATGCCCTACAAGGAGACGAGGCACTGATTAAGGTGGAGATGTACTTTTTAACAGTTTTTCTTCATTCTTTGACCCGCCTCAGGTTCCTGAAAATGGATGGGTGTAAGGCTGAACGGGGGCCATGCTGGTGAGGCCGGGGCAGGGACGCGGCGAGCTCCTCACCTGCCTGCACCTGCTCGGGCGCAGCCAAGGCTTGGTGTTACTGTGCTAGTCTCTTCCCATGCCTCACTTGGAATTTTAGGACAGCCCCTGTAGTCTGAGTTCCAAATGGGTCATAATTGGGAGAGCTGCCTAAAGGGTATTTGTGTAAATGAAGAGCCTTGGCTAGATGCTTTTGGTTTTTGTTTTCCTCAAAGGTCACTTTTTTCCCCAACCAGACTTGGACAACAGACAAACCCATACAGATCAATGCAGGAGGGAGCATGGCCTCGGGGAAGGGCAGAGTTAGAAAGTGCTTAAAAAAGGTTTGCTGGCTCTTCCCACTGTCACCGAGCCAAACCTGAGGACACCACCATATTGTTCTCTGGGGTGATACAGTAAACAGAACCCCAAAGTTGGAGTGCAGCGCCGTGTCCCCGCCCGCCCCCCGCTTCTTGTGCTCTGCAGCGTGGCAGTGGCACTGTGTGCTGGGCCTCCGGGCCTCTGGGCTTAAATGGGTGGTAGCTGCCCTCCCGGCTGCAGTGTGGCTGGGGAAGACTGTTGGAGCCTTCTCCAGTGAGGGTTGCAATGCTTCAGGAGACAAACAGCCTTCCGCCAGGGAGGGAGGAGTGCCCTGTGGGAGGAGAGCCCCGGGCAGTGGTGGGAAGGCCTCTGTCCAGAGGGAGCCCCCCGACCCAGAGCATCTGTAGCACACCGGGAAGCTGGGGACCCAGCAGGGCCCGGGTTCTGAAGGCTTGAGAACTTTTGTTTTCAGATAAGCACAGCCATGGATTGCTGTGAGCAGGGATTTATTGTGATTGGGTTTGGGTTTTTTAAAATGCCGCAATGTAGAACACAGACTTTGGAGAGACCAGTGAGCAGGGCGGAGGAGAAGGTGCGAGGGGGTTCAGGCGTCAAGTGGACAGCACACCATGTCTGGAGTCAAGGTGGGGGTGCAAGCAGTGAGCCAGGCGCCAGCATGGTGTCCAGTAAATGCCAACAAAGCGTAGAGAGGGGACAGCCGGGCTCCACGAGGCTCAGAGGAATGAACATTTCTACAGATATGAGAACTGGCAACCTGGAGCCTGCGTGGGGAGCAGCCAGGGCTTCAGCACCCCTGGGCAGGGAGTGGGGGCGGGGGGCAGATCCAGGACCCTCAGGCTCCATTAGAGGGTGGTGGGGAGCTGCCCCTCCGCAGGAGCACCCAAACATGAAAGAGCATGTCTGTCATTCCAGGGCTTGCCCCTAAGCATCCAGGATGGAAGGGAAGAAGTGGGGCTGGGGAGTAAGAAAAGAAGCTGGCAGGCACTGTGGGTGAGGAGCAGTGAGGGAGGGAGGGTAAGTCCCCCTGTCTGTGAGCCTGGGGTGGGAGCCCAGTGGGAAGAGCTGCTTTCCTCCTCACCTTCCCATCAGGGGCGCTTTCCTCATCCCTTCCTTCCTTCTCTGCCTCCTCTTCTGGCCTTTACATCCCCAGGCCCACAGATGGTGGTGGCCATGGCCAGGGAGAGGCAGCCGACCCAGCTCTTTCCTCTGGGATAGAACTGCGTCGTGAGCCCCAGACCCAGCAGAGTCCACGTGCAGGAGCATTCCTGGACACCCAAGGCCACGTCCTGCGCTGTTAGGGTATTGGGCCACTGTTCCGTGTACCATGCGCCAGCTTCTGTTTCCTGTCAGGAAGCTCAGGCCTGAGCAGCACCCTCGCCACCCCAGCTGCTTCCCACTGCCCTGCTCTCCCTCTGCGTCTCCTGTGCTGCCCCTGGCCCCTGCCACCTTGCTGACTGTCTCATCTGTGTCCCTGTCTGCCACTTTCTTGCAGAAGCATCTGTTCTCTGAATCCTTCCACTCTCGCCTCACTCTCTGACTGTCTGAAACTCCCCACTAAATACTCTTATCTCCTACCTTGGAGTTGAAAGGTGATCATGTATAAAATAAAGGTGGCCCTGAGTGAATAATTCAGGGCGTATTTCACATTTTAGCATTATTAGTTCAAACTTCTTAAACCCAGTTTTGTAAATATACTATTATTTACTAGCAAGTCCCTAATCTTGGATAAACAATCCTGAGAGGTAGTTTTTTGTCCAGGGAAGTGTTTTTATTATCTGGAATATCTAGTTCACTCTAAGTATTCACGTCAAGACTCTTGGACATATTGAGCAACATAACATATGTGGTGTTCAATCATATAACTGATCTGCAGATAAAAACATCCAGAGGGTATCAAAAAAGTATTAAATAGTATTAAACGGTTTTCTAGGGGTCTTTTTTGGAAATAAGAGATTTTGTCATGTAAGGAATCTTGTTGAGTGGCCGTAGACATAAAATGGGCCTTAGGATCACAGGTACCCCCTTTGGCAGGTGCCTGGATGTCTGACAGATACAGGAAGGCACCAGGGCAGTATTCCTGAATGACCCTGAGAACCAGCTGGGCAGTTCACAAAGTAAACAAAATTCCCCTTGCAAATCCTGACAGCAGCTCTCTGCATGGGAAGTCGGCCTCCTGGCAGGGCAGACCCCACGTGGCCTGTCCCTGTGTCTCCAGGTGGCCAGCTTTCAGGCAGAGCCGCCTGCAGCGGAAACCCTGGTCCCGTAGTGGAGCCAATTCTTGCATCACAAAGTGTCTGTATCTGGAGAGAACGCGCTGTGTGGCTGCAGCCTCCCATGCGCATGCTTGCTTCATCCACGCGACTTCAGAGTGCCAGACAACCACTTGGGCTGCTTTTTAAAATAAAAATGTGTTTTGGGGCCCAGCCCCATAAATTCTGGTTCAGTCGATCTGGGATATGGGCCAGGAATTGGCATTTTAACAAGCAAATTTATTGATAACAGAAATGTTTTGTACAGCCTTTTTGTGGAGAAAAGGAAATACTGTATTTCTACACTTAGACTCCTAGAAAATCCTAGCAGTACTCCATGTGGAATTCTCTGTGTGTAGAATCCTGGGTGGTGGTTTTTTTGCTTTGTTCTGTTTCTTTCTTTTTTGGTTTTTTGTTAAATTGACTTAAAGGTATATTCTGAGGTCTGTCTCATACTTTCCAAACCTAATTAAAATAAGCATCTCTTTGGGAAAAAGATGATAATAAAATTGACCAAGTTTAAAGAAGGCATAAAATAATTTGGTAAATATAATTCAGAAATGATTATATTTAAATATATTTATCTATGTTTCTAAATGATCCTTGCACATGAATATTAACTAGTAAATTTAGGATGCAATTGTGTATTTTTATTAGAAAAGGACATAAATAAATGATTATAATAACACACTTTTCTGTTCACTGGCCAAGGTAGCACTTGTCACTCCTCCGGGTTAGTGGGCCTCGTATTGAAGGTCACCACACCTCGCAATTAATTGAGCATGAAGTACAGACTTAAAGATGTAGAATGTAAATTACCTTTATGACATTGTCTTTATGAAAAACTTGTACTTCGTGAACTCTAAGCTCCATTAAAACATGGGGAAGGCATTGTTCCTAAGGCAGGTCTGCTTTAGTCACTGCTGTATCCCAGCATCGAGAGCAGAGCCCGGTTTGAAACTGTCATTATGCGGACGGGTGGAGGGGTGGGTGGGTAGACAGATGGATGGATGGACACGTTTGCAATTGCTAACTTATTTTTTTGAAATAATTATGAAAAATGTTAATGTGATCACAGTCTAAATCAGATGAATGGAGAAACAAATGAATGGTGTTTGCATGTAATACCTTTCAGAGCCTTTGGATCCAAATAGAGTTTTTAACATTTTTGCAATTGCTAACTTATTTCTTTAAAATATTTATGCAAAATGTTAAAAAAAGACAGGATCATATTTTTGTGGCATAGTGCAAGTGTAAAATTTCCCTCAGTCTAATTAGAGTTCCCACTGAGCTGTGTTCAAGTACAAACATGTGAAGCTTGAAGAACAGAGCACTTGCCCAGGCATGTGCCTGGGAAGAATTCCGACCTCATGAGACCACTCTGCGCTGAATTGTATCTGTCAGTGCCGGCAGGGATGTTCAGTGTGGCCAACAGGTGCAGACAGAAATAAAACAATGTTAACTGATATCACTCTGCTGAAGCTGCTGAAGCCACAGGCACATGGAGGGAGTCTGTTCCAAAGAGAAACGTCCAGGATCAAGCTCATGAACGACAGAAAAAGCCAAGACAGGAAATAACCTTCTCTACTACACAACAGTCAAAAACATTATTCTTGTTATTTGCAAGTTAAACCTATAGAAAGAAGAGTTGTTGTCTATCACCAAGTACAGTCCCCCTCGGTCATGTTTCTGATCAAAGAACATCTTTCTCTTTTGGGAAGAAAAAAAGAAAAGCTAAGATAACTACATTTGTCTTCTTTAAAGTGATGTTCCTTAGTTAGATGAAGTTTTCAAAATGTCTTTATACTCAATACCTTTGATTCTTATAGTATATTTAATAGATTGCAAAAAGAAAGCCAAGTGATAAAGAAAAGGTGGCCATGTGATCCATGCCATTTGAGAAGGGAGTGGCCCCCCTCTGACAAGTGGAGGGTGGCAGAGGGGTGAGGGCAGGCAAGGTCAGTAGAGAGGCAGAAGGCAGCAGAGGACTTGTGGAAGGGACACAGTGAGTGGCCCATCTCTTGGTTGCACATCGCTAAGCTCTGCTTCAAACTGTGTCCCAGGAGTCACCTTTATGGTAGAAGTCGTGAAAGAAAAACAATGCAGCAATAGCCTTCCAGTCCTAGAGCGCGTTTTTCCTCTCGTTTATGTCACAAGTTCAGGTAGCCCTCTGCTGCTGTGATAGAGACGTCATCTGTTCTTCCTTTCCCTCCCACCCCAGGTGAGGAGTCTCCTCAGGCAGGGAGTGTGGTGGAGCCGGCCGCTGCCCTTTTCCACCTACAGTAAGCACAAGGCATTTTACCCTTAATCTGGGTACCCCCCCCCCCTTTTCCAAATATGACCTAAGGGAGTGAAAAGCTCCATCTCACTCCAGACTCCATTGGGGAAACTTATATTCCACTCGGGGAGAGAAGGTGGTCACAGGCTAAATCAGATGCTCGTTGATTGTATTATTAAAATTCTTTCAGATGGCAAAGAAACAAAGCTCAGCTTTCTGTCCTTTTATGACATCTAATGACTTTTAACTCAAAGTTTGGATTCTCAGAATTTTCCACAGGAGCCTGGAGCTGCAGAGCTGCCTTATTCCAATCCAATTTAACTTTGTGATCAAAGTGTGTCCGTTGGCCTAATGGAGTAGACAAGTGGCTGCAGGACATTCAGATATTTTCTTGTGCTGGAAAACCTTGAAGCCCAACTTCTGGAGGAACAGTCGGTCCCTGCTGGCATTGGGTCCTAAGAGGTCTTTGCTAATTTTCATTGTCTTTACTTCCTACCCCAAAGTCTGGGGCTTTTAACTTTGTATTTTATGTTTCAGAAAATGAAGGAGTTAATATATTTGTAGCTATGAGACCCTGTCTTATTTTGGTTTTGTTAATTAAATCACAACCAAGAAAACAGACGACTTCATAAAGAACATTTGAAATGATTCTTACGTTACAAGGAAGGAAATCTCTTCCTTTTCCTTCATTGGTAGTTGTCATGCTCTTGGCTGCTGCCTAATCTCTGGAACGGGGCCGATGTTCTGTGTTTCTCACATCCTGGCCGTCGGGTTCACTGGTGCCTTAAGGAGGCCAGTGAAGTCAGAGAACAGGTATTAAGTCTTCTCTCCAAAACTGGCCTTGGTCATCGATGCTCCAGACATATGAGGGAAAACCAGGCATCGAACCTGAAGTCAGCCTTGCTGTTGGCATGTGGGCAAAGTTGAAGGGCCTAAGTGGAAAGATTGGGAATGAGGAAAAGGGCAAGAGCTTCGGAGGACAGGGGTTCTTGTGCGAAATGCAGCTTTATCTATTGGAAGGAACAGTCAGCAGTTCTGTGGTTGGTTGCACATCGCTAAGCTCTGCTTCAAACTGTGTCCCAGGAGTCACCTTTATGGACTTCTGTGATTTGTATTCCAGTGTTCCCTCCTCCCTAATATGTGTCATTCCACCTTAACCTTGCATCTCTATCTTTCTGACACAGCTGAAAAATAGATATACTGGACAGGGACCACCAGTTTCCTGTCTTGAGAAGAGTCACAATTTGTTAACTCTTCCCCAGAGATAGGTGGATGCTCACATTTTCTCATCCACATTTTTCCTGCCTTTTCCAGGATCCTCATCAGCCTTGACTGTGAATAATCCATCCTCTTCTTCCAGTTTCCATCTTTTTGAAACAAAGTGAATGTTTCTTTTCTATAGTAATAACTATGTCTTCTAGACTTTGGCAGATGGGAGTTGCAGTTCATCTGTGTGTTAGAAGTACAGGGAGACATTGGCAAGCAAGAGAAGGTGCTGGTCCCCCCAGGATAGAGAATGAAGCAGGAGAAGGTGCTCCTTGAGATGGAGAAGGGAGGAGAAGATGCAGGTGCTCCCTGAGATGGAGGAGGGAGAAGGTGCAGGTGCTCCCTGAGATGGAGGAGGGAGGAGAAGGTGCAGGTGCTCCTTGAGATGGAGAAGGGAGGGAAAGGTGCAGGTGCTCCTTGAGATGGAGAAGGGAGAAGGTGCAGGTGCTCCCTGAGATGGAGAAGGGAGAAGATGCAGCTGCTCCCTGAGATGGAGAAGGGAGAAGATGCAGCTGCTCCCTGAGATGGAGGAGGGAGGAGAAGGTGCAGGTGCTCCCTGAGATGGAGGAGGGAGGAGAAGGTGCAGGTACTCCCTGAGATGGAGGAGGGAGGAGAAGGTGCAGGTGCTCCCTGAGGTGGAGGAGGGAGGAGATGCAGCTGCTCCCTGAGATGGAGGAGGGAGGAGAAGATGCAGGTGCTCCCTGAGATGGAGGAGGGAGGAAAAGGTGCAGGTGCTTCCCGAGATGGAGAGTGAAGGAGATGGACAGGTGCTCCCTTAGATGGTATATGAAACATTCAGGCCAAATCAGCAGGATACATGAAGGGTTTTAATGTTTTCTCCCCAATCTGTAATACACATTAGATTGTGTGTATATCCAGTTCTTGTCTGGTGGGTCCACAGTAAATTTTATTGGATGCATGAGCCACTTGAATAATAAGATGTGGATTTACTTGAATGTCAGGGATTTGAGCAACAGGAAAGCATGGGAGGGTTGCCCTGAGGGTTCTCTGTGTCCACTTCCAACTGACACTTCTCTTAGACCATCATGATCTTTTTAGCCTTGTTTTGAAACCTTGCTTTTCGTTTGAAAATTTATAAAGTACAGCAAGTGAGCAAGGTAAAAAAAAAAAAAAAAGAACTCTTGAATAAGGGCCTAATGTTGTAGAAATCTGTGTTTCTAAAGGTTGGAAATAAAAGCACAGGACATTTGCCGGCCTCATTAACCTTGCTCAGTCACCTTACCTGTAGCTGTGGATGGGCAGGAGAAGGAAGTCCGTGTTGCTTAACCTGAATGAGAGGGCACCATTCTCCCCCAGCTGCCTCTGAATACCAGTCCCAAGGATTTCACTACCCAGTACCCAACACAGAATCCACCTGGAGCCTGCGCTGTTGGGTCGGGTCAGGTCCCTGTCTGCATTGACTGCTCTTGATAGAGTGGGTGGGAAAGATGGAGATCGATCACCGGGTCTGATCAGACTGTCATTGACCATTCTGAGGGAATGGAGTTGGGAGATCAAATTGTATCCTGGTCCCACTTTATGTTCTGATTTGTTTGTTCATTTGTTTCACACAGCACTGTGGGGATTGATGATGCTTTAGAAGTGTTTTTTCCATTTATTCAACTGATTGGGTGCCTGCTGCTTACATGGGGCCAGGCTTGACTCTGGGTGATCTGGAGGCCACTCAGTCCTTGCTCTCTAGAAATGCGTCACTGAGGGAGACAGATGCACCCTGCTGCGGAACGAGTTGCTCTATGTTGTGCCATGGGAACGCGGGAATGATAGCGAGTTCAGCAAACAACTACTTTTTTACTCAACAGCACAAAAGGTCCAGAAGAGCAGGGGAGGAGGTCCCATCATGGCCAGTCCCCTGGGGAGACCAGCTGCTCAGGTCAGGGTCAGTGAACGCAGCTTGCAGTCCTGCTTCGTATCGGAGATGAGGGACACCTGCACTGCCCTTGGGTTCTGTTTTTACACACCCCACAGGGAGGAGAGCCTCAAGCAAGCTTTGTGCCGAGTTTCCACCCTGGCAGTCTTGTTCCCAGTTTGAAGTCTGAGGTATGGTTAGGCTGTTCCATCTCTGGGTAGCTTATTTATTCATGGTTGAGATCTAAAGTATGACCATGGGCTGCTTGCAGTTTCTGGTTGAAATGGAAACATGAGCAACTGCCTGTAAACAAGCAGGAGGGGAAACCAGGAGGGGGTGGGCAAGGGCTGGGGGACGACGGCCACTGAGCATGTCCGTGGCTTCCCAGCAACTGCTCCAAGGTGTGATGTGGTCCATAGAAAGTCAAGTGGGGTAGAGTCCAGTGACAATTGGTGGAAGAAAGCTGTTCTCCAGTCAAAATCCCTCATCTTTCTCTTCTGAAAGACCAGTTTAAATGTTAAACAGAAAATTATAGCGAAATAGTGAAATCAAGGATTATACGTTAAGTCCAGTGTTATCCATTGAGCATTGGGAGGTCGCTGCAGGTGACTGATACAGTGTGTTACTATAGCCGCCTGCTTGCAAGATCGCATTTCACAGTCACACGGGAGCTATACAAGCAGGTGGGAAAACATTTACCACGTAAATTGAACACTGATAATATATAAAGAGGTTCCGTAAATCAGTGAGAAAGATAACCCAATTTTTAAATATCAGCAAAGGATACATATAGTTCACAGAAGAGGATTCCTAAATGGCCAGCAGATGATTGATGTTTGGACTTATTATCAGGGAAATCAGACTGCAAGAAAATTTTATCTTTCATCTATCAGAATGGCAATGTTAACAAGTATGCAAAAAAGCCCTTCTAGTATTTGACGAAAAAACTACCAAAATCCAAATACCTAAAAAATTCATTTGACCTTACACCAACAATTCTACTTTGAGGTGTCTATCAACAAAAGTATTTACACATACACCCAAAGCAGTAAGCACAAGCCTAGTCACAGAAGTGTTGCTTGTAATTGTAAGAAATAAGTGAACTCAACCTAAGTGTATGTATGTTATTGATAAAATATTTAATAAATTATTTTATAGTGGAAAACTCTTCAGCCATTTGTTGATAAAAATATATAGATCCTATGTAGAAGGAAGCTAAGTACAATGTTAAATGAAAGAAGCATTCTACAATATATTTTTTAACAATTGTGGAGTCTGTGTACTTTTATGTTGGTTCCTAAAATATGTGAGAAGGCCCAGAAATTATAAACTCCAAATTCTTCAATGTATTTAGAGAGAAAAATGTAAAGGGATTTTAATTTTTTATCCTATATACTACTTTTAGCTTTCTTGTCCAATAAGCATATATTTCTTTTTTGTAATTTTTTTTAATTATCAAAAAAATATGAAGTAAGTAGTGAAAAGTGTATTCCCAAGTTACTGGTGATGAAACTAAAATTCAAGGATTTGTGGCAAAATTTGCAGATAGGAAGAAACCAGAGCTTTTCTGACTTTGAGAGTTTTTCTGCTACCACATACTGCCTTTCTGTGTGACATTTTCACATTAGCAATTCTTTTTTCATAGTGGAAGAAAGACTAGTTTTAAGTTGTCAGGATAGAATTAGGGAAACTAGTTTTTAAATCCTCATACTAATATGCTGGGTCTGCATTTATCTCTCTGAATGTATAGACTTGCAATTACATTTGATAGGTAAAAACAAATAAGTACAAAGGGACCCATTTCAGTCTGAGACATCTCATTTAGCAGTAAATTATGAATGGTTATTAAAATAGATTCTTAGAGGCCATAGATTTTCAACATAGCATCTTATCATTTGAAACAACATGCTTTTATATGGGTGGAAGGGTTTTAGTTATGCTGTTATTGCACTTGAAAATATTTTCACAAGTGAAGCCGTGCAGGAAGCTGGATGCTTCTGTCTGAGCTCCTGAGTGAGCAGACATCCTGATCTCACTTTACTCTTCTCTGAGTTCGATTGAAATGGGTCCCTTATAAATACTTCTTTTTTACCTATTAAGTGTAATTGCAAGTCTATAAATTCAGAGACATGAATGCAGACTCAGCATTTTAGTATGAGAATTTAAAAACTATTTTCCCTAATTCTATCTTGACAACTTAAAACTAGTTTCACTTTCTCTCTTATTTTGTTTGTATTTTTGGGCCTCGAGCGTCTCTTCCTGTGAAGTGGGTACAGCTGGCATGGGACGCTTTGCTTCCCTCTGGTCAGATCTGCCCCCTGGCGTGGCGCCCGGCCGTGGCCATGCTCCTGTTTATTTCCTGGGAAGACCTGACACCTGGTTGGCATCTGCCCTGCTGGGCCCGTTGCTTTGCTAGCTCTTTGCATTGGATCCTCCCGGCAGCCTTCTGAACTAGGGGTGACTGTCATTCCTGTTTGACAGGTGAGGAGACCAAGGCTGAGGGCGTTTAGAGAGATGACAGGAAGGCTGGGACCACCTGCCTGGAAAATTGCTGGACTGGGGTTTGGACCTGGCGCTCCTCAGAGACCCCTACTCTGTATGTCCCTCACTCCTCCGTGCTTTATCCTTTTCCCATTTTCGTACTCAGATGGGCACAGCTGTGGGAAGGGCACACACACCGTCGGGCGGGAGGGAACTCTGGCTGTGTGCCTGATGGCTCTCCCTCCGTGATGTCTCAGGAGTGGGTGAAGGTTTCTAATACCAGTTCTCATCTAAAGCAAGAGCGTTTTGTAGCCATGAAACCTAGCCACTTCACCAAAAATCTCGCTGTCAGGGTCGTGGCTTTCATATCTGGTCCTCTAGTGTAAGCTCTGTGACTACGCCTGGAGGCTACAGAAAGCTTCCAACAAACGCAGAATAGAAGGGCGAAGACAGAGACGGGCACCTGACAGCTGGTTTCGGTGCGCATGGGGTTTGATAGTAAAAAGTCTTCTGTATGGGTTTCCTTTCCGCTGCGGTCTGGATTTTATTAGATTGTGATGTGCTTTCTCCTGTGTTTAAAGGGTAGCCATTCTACGAAAGTGGAAGCCGTGGTCAGGACTCTGATGAGAATCCAGCTTAGAGACCCAGGGGCCAAAGCACTCGTGTTCTCAACGGTACAGTGGCATTCCCCCTCGGTCTCGGCCCAGACCTGTGTTCTTTCTCTCGTCAGTTTATGTGAGAACTGCTCTTTAATGTTTAGTGCTTAACTGGAGCAGAGATTCAGAATGGGTTTTCGTGAGCTTTGTCCACGTCTATAGGATAGAATTACTTAGAGAAATTTGATGATACTTCACAAGGCAATTTCTGTAGGTACCTCTCGTGTTTTTATTAATTTTATTTCAGAATTTTAATGCATTAAAAATTGGATTCTGTAAACTTGGAGTCTCATTTCGCAAATGAATTTGGTTGCTTAAGAAACAAAATTGAAGTAACCTAGCGAATAAAGTGACAAGTAAAAATTCTTATAGTTTTCATTTTTGAAAAGGTACTCTTCTTTGTTTTCTATTTTGTTCCTCTTAAGTCATTTCTCAAAGGCACTTGTATTTTTAACTCCTTTTAAGCCTGCATTTGATTAAAAAAAATACTACTGTTTCAAGATAGTGCTAAATAATATTAGTGGCACTCTGTTTGTCTCTTTCTGTTTTTAATTTAATCCTAAAGTAAATTAAATTTTTATTTATTCCCTTTTCAACTCCTTTTTCTATGAAAGGTATGTGTAAATATTGGTTTTATTGTTTTATGTGTTCTAGTGGCAAGATGTATTGGATATTATTTCAAAAGCTCTCTCTGACAACAACATGGAATTTGCGCAAATCAGCCGCGTTAAGACGTTTCAGGTTTGTCAAGATTTTACATGTGTTGTTTGGAATAGATTCAGTTGCAAATTGGAATTGCTGTGAACGGGATTACTCACATTTATTGTCTTTTATCATGTAAAACCCCTTAAATAAAAAGGGCTTGCATTTTATGTGTATAAATCATGAGATTAACATTTAAAAGGAAAGCAGAGAAACTGGTTATTTCCCTCTGTTCTGTTGCACTCACAGCAAGACCAGGTTCTGTGCTCTTCCTAAGAGCTTCTGATTTGAGGTCCTGATCTTTAATGTGGGAAAAGATTGCCAGTGATGCCGCTTTTGAATGGACAGGGACCTCGGAATTGGACTCTAAAGACACTGCCCGCAGTCCGCCGTGTCCTCCGGCACCCAGCATCACCAGAGGCAGCTGGACATTCAGCGCAGCCTTTCCCATCTCGCCTCCCTCGAGGGCACTGCTTCTTGTCATATAGTTTAATTTGCATAAGCTCCCGCGTAATCTTGTGAGTCCACTAAATGTTATGAAAAACGGGCACTTACAGGTTATATTTCCTCCAAATTAAAGTCGAGCAACCAGTCTGCGTTTCCTAAAATTGTTATTTTACATATAACTTTACATTTTGCATATAATTATCTTGGTGGTTACAGTTGTTACATGTCACAATGACCTGGACAGTGAACTGAGACATTCTGCTCCGATTTTACCTGATCCCACCCAAATTAAAACATGCCTTTCTTTTTTAGGAGAACCTTTCAGCATTTAAGCATGATCCCAAAATCAACATATTGCTGCTGCCCCTGCACACAGGTTCGAACGGCCTGACCATCATCGAAGCCACGCACGTCCTCCTGGTGGAGCCTATCCTGAACCCGGCCCACGAGCTGCAGGCCATCGGCCGCGTGCACCGCATCGGGCAGACCAAGTGAGGCCCGCGCCGCCTGCCAGCAGGCACTCGCCCCTCGCGGTTCTGCCAGTCAGAGCTCCTTTCTAGTGACAGCCTCACTCTCTGAATTCCTTAAGCCTGGTTATATGGCCAAAGGGCAGATTCCCAGCCAGTCCCCAGATTCCCAACCAGTCCCCGGATTCCCAGCCAGTCCCCAGATTCTCCCACATCTTTGTTTTTCCACCTTCAAAATCAACACTTATCACTTCATCAGAATGTTTGTTACAAATAGCTAAGTTGGCTGTGCAGTTGAAGATTCCCCTCATGACTTTGAGGCGTTTATTTTTCATTGTCTACAGTAGCCTGTGGTTTTAAGGCACCTTGCAAGCAGGACTGCAAATAGCTCCCTTCGAAGTTCTCACCCTGACAAAAAGACAAGCCCATGAGCTCTGCCAGGCTCTGAGAGATGATGCGATTTAGTCCAGGGCCCAAAGCAAGCCCAAAACTGATGGTCTAGTGGTGTGTCCCACCTTTATACAATGTTATACGTGGGCACTCACCTTTCCTAAGGCCTCCTGGATATCAGATACATCCTGGATATGTCCCCTCCGTCATAGACATGCATCAGACACTGATACATCCTGGATGTGTCCCCTCCGTCATAGACGTGCATCAGACACTGATACATCCTGGATATGTCCCCTCCATCATAGACGTGCATCAGACACTGATACATCCTGGATGTGTCCCCTCCGTAATAGATGTGCATCAGACACTGATACATCCTGGATATGTCCCCTCCGTCATAGATGTGCATCAGACACTGATACATCCTGGATATGTCCCCTCCATCATAGACATGCATCAGACACTGATACATCCTGGATGTGTCCCCTCCGTCATAGACGTGCATCAGACACTGATACATCCTGGATATGTCCCCTCCATCATAGACATGCATCAGACACTGATACATCCTGGATGTGTCCCCTCCATCGTAGACGTGCATCAGACACTGATACATCCTGGATATGTCCCCTCCGTCATAGACGTGCATCAGACACTGATACATCCTGGATGTGTCCCCTCCATCGTAGACGTGCATCAGACACTGAGTACCCACTTCATGTCAGGCTGAACACTGAAGATCCAGATGGATAGGACAGTCTCTTCCCCAGGGAGGTCACTGTGTGGCAGAAATGACAGATGATTTAAAATGCCTCAGGGGCATGCGGGGAAATGGAAGAGTGGAGTTCCCGTGTGGCAGAAAGGAGGGCAGTGATCAGAGAAAGACTCTGTCAGGTTGATATTGAAGAATGATTCTCCACAGTTAGGCTAGAAAAGGTGCTTGGGCAGCCAAAGAATCGCAGTTTCAAACACCCCGAGGGTAGAGCCCTTGGCTTTGTAGTGCCTCTCCTGCTTTTGGGTCTGCGGGAGTATAAAGTGAGAAGGGGAGTGGGTGGGGTGAAGGATGTGTGGACAGCTCTGCACTGAAGCTGGGAGGGAAACGAGTTCAGTGCTGAGCAGGAGAGACACTTGTCCATCAACACAAACCTTCAGCAAAGTCTGGGGAAGTAGCCTAGCACAGTGCCTGCGTGCCCGCCGTGAAGTGCCACTGAGAGTGCTGTGGGTCTCCTTTGGTTGTTGGTGGTTTTGTTGTTTTAAACATCAATTTCTTGTCCTATGAGTGCATTTCTAAACTATAGGTAGACTCGCTCTGATTTAAGGCCACAAATCTCGGGCCACACAGCTCTGCCAGGCAGTCCTACTGCACTTCCCCAGGACAGAGATACTTGCTTGCCAGGGAGGCACCCCAGGCCTTCATTTCCCCTCCTCCCCACCTCATGCAGGCACAGTAGTGATGGCTCCGAAATGCCTTGTATTTGCATCACCATCTTCCTGCAACTGATTGTGCTGAGCACTGCTCTCGTACTTGGGATGCCTGCCAGGAGCCGGCATCCTAGCTGTAAGAGGTGTCAACTCAAGGCAGCTGGTAGCAAGTCATCATGCTCTTAGGAGCTGGCAAAACTGCAGGTGGGCAGAGCAGGTGACTGGGCAGAACGGCCTGGGAGGCCCTGTGGGGAAGGCATCTCGGCCCAGACTTGGAAGTGGTGAGAAAGTCCATCCTGCAGAGATCTGGGGAAGAATTTTCTAGCAGACAGGGTACCTGGTGAGGCCCAGAGTGAGTTAGGGGTCTGTGCCCAAGCCTAGCCTCTGCCCTGTCTCTCTTCTCCAGGCCTCATGTTCAAATGATGGTTTACATCAGCTTGACTCCCAAAACAGTGCCAGTCTGAGTCTTAGCACCCCATTGGGCAGCCGCAGCCCAGTGCCTCCTGTCCAGGCTGGGCCGCCAGGGCCTGCCTGCTGCTCTGACACCCCTGCGCCCAGCAGCTGCCCCCACACAGCAGCACAGGGGCGTTGAGTGAAGCCAAGCACCCCCCACGTCCTGCCCACGGCCCCACTGGCTTCCCATGGTTAACCAGCATGACTCGCCAGGCCCCACGGATCCGGCCCTGGCCCCCTGGCCTCCGCCTCTCCTCTCTGCCCTCACAGGGCTTTCTTCTCCTCTGGGGCCCCCAGGGGTCAGCCTCCTCCCATCCCTGTGGCTTTTACCTATGCCTGAAACCACATAGTTGGGCCTCGTTTCCATTGTCCATGGGCCTCGTCCGGACGTTGGTTCAGGGAGAAGGTTCCCTTCACGCCCACTGGACCCCTAACGCTGGGTGACCCAAGCAGGCCTCGGTGACCAACAGAGAGTGTACCTGAGGTCTGCGTGTTACCAACTTGCCTTAAGATGTTTTTAATTTAAAAATGTTGTTTGTCTTCCAGACCGACTATTGTTCACAGATTTTTAATTAAAGCAACGATAGAAGAAAGAATGCAGGCAATGCTGAAAACCGCCGAGAGGAGGTAGGGCTGTTGGCTGCCCGTGGGTGGGGAGAGTTCTGCCCTACACTGGGGTTGGTCGTTCTCCCCAGATGGCTGCTGCGTCTGCCGGGAGACAAGCACCAGCACCTCTTAAAGCAGTGTGGACAGGTCACCTCTTCGGTTTTATTCTTGTTGCCCAGTCAATGCTGTGGGCATTCTAAATTTGACTGAAGTTAATTTATTGCTAGGTTTTAATATGCAAGTGTATTTAAACTATCTTACATTTCTCTGCTACACTGCAGTACCTTTAAACAGAACGCTCCTGTGTGTCTGATTAGCCCCGTCTAAGAGACAGTCCGACTCGAACTCACCTGGTACTTGTGGGTCAGTTCCAGGGGCAGCACAGTGGAGGCCAGGCCAGCGCCATGTCTTCCCCTTTGCTCTAGAGCCATAAAACTTCCTAGTACTTATGCCATATTTTATTTTCTTTGAAACAAATTAAAATGTGAACGAATGCCTTTCTCCTCCTTGCAAGGGAGGTGGGCTTGGAGGACACCAAGGAACGCTGGTCGCCTTAAAGGGAGTGTGCCCGCACGGGCCCCTCCACAGCGGTGGCACCTCGAAACCAGGCCTGGTTTTCCTCCACTGTGGCTTACGGGAAGGAAGAGGCTGCTGCTGGAGCTTTTCACCCGACATGAAGGCTTTGCTTGGCTATTGTTGCTTCCATATGTAACAGTCTTCAGTCATTTTACTTAAGCCGCTTCAGTAAAATAGGAACTTGAAGAGCTGCTGACATTCTCTTGACAGAGTAACTGTGGGTAGTAAGAAGGTAAATTATAAGGTGAGAGCCTTCATGGCAGTGGCCGTTGGCAGAGGTTCATTTCTGTGTTTTATTAACTGTGCAAAGAAAAGAAACGTAGTTTGACAGAGCTGGAAAGTAGTGTGTGGCCCTCTCCCCTGGTCTGACGAGGTGTGCTTTCGGTCCTGCTGCCTGCTTTCTTCTGGGGTCCTCGTGGCCTGGTGTTGGCAGCCCAGGGACAGCCGCATGTCTGGTCTGCTGTCATTGTCCCTGCGCTAAAGTGTTCCTCCGTGTTTCTCCCCCCGCCTGCCTGGACACTGCTGCAGCCACACGAGCCCCTCGGGGAAGCACTCGGAGGCCTCCACCTTGACTGTGGCCGACCTGGCCGACCTGTTCACCAAAGAGACTGAGGAGCTTGAATGACACGCCAGGGTGGACGAGCCGCTGCCCGTCCAGCCCCAGCCCCTAGGATGGGCAAGCCCCTGCCCCGACAACACCGCCAGGCCCAGCCCCCACCCCATCCCCAGGGTGAGCAAGCCCTTGCCCAGGGTGGGCAAGCCCCTGACCCTGCCCGCACCCCCAGGGGGGCAAGTCCCTGCACCTCCAGAGCTGCAGGGCGGAGTCGGAAGGAAAGGGGAGAGCAGATGCTGGCCAGCACTGGCCCCGCCTGGATGCAGACTGTTCTCTGGCTGTGCAGTGCCCTGTGAATTTTACGAGTCCCTTTCAGTCCACCATTTCCAGAGGATTGTAAAGGTTTTTAATTTTGCATCTCTAATAAAAACATTTATTTTGTTCCAAAGACTATCTGATGAGGTAATGAATGGAGAAAGGGGATGTGCTCTTTTCTTTTAATGAGATCAGTCTTATAAAGAGTTGGAATAAGAGAGAAAATTAATGAATCTAGTCTGATACGAAGCTGTAGTCAACCCACAGAGCGCTCATTCCAGGAAGGGCCTTCGGTCTTTGGCATGTGATTCACCAATATCTTGTTAATGTTAACTAGATGGTGAATTATATTAACTCCTGGTTACCTGAGTAAGAAACAGACTGTAACTCCATCCATAGTAATTTCATGTAATAAATTAATATTAGGCACTTACTTCTTTTTTCTGTATCTTGGTACTAAAACTCAAAACACTGAAAACCAGACACTCTCTAAATAGCATTTTTAAATAAATTTACATTTACCTTAAAATTATCTAAACTGCTTTCTATTTTTTATTTTTCTTACTGTTAAGTTTTTACATGTTTTAAGAAAAATATATTTGTAAATATCACAAATTTTTAATGAATTTGTGTATTGTCTTTATAACATGAAAGTATGGCAGGGTTTTTAATCATTATTAATATGTTGGATTCTTTTCCTTTCCCATGTTCATGTGCAACTTCCCCACTATTTAAATTTGTGATATGTCTGTTATTTTCTATCCCAGTCATACTTTCCTTAGGCAAGTGTTGGATCTTTTGTGCTCTGATCAGTAAGTAAGCGCTAGAGCTGAAACAGAGGCTGCGTCTTCTGTGAAGAGCGTTGGCTGTGAGGTCGCCGGGTTGGAAGGAGCCTGCATGCCCTGGCCAGGGGCGCGATCAGACCGCTCCCTGTCAGAGGCTTAATGAGCCTCAGGACTCAGGCGCTCCCCGGGCACCGTAGTGCAAATGCCCCTGGGTTCCAGCTGCCCGGGGCCTTGGCCGTGTCCTCCGGGCGGGACGCCCGTGGGCTCCATGGAGGGCACTCGCACCCTTCAGCGGGAGGGAGATGGGTTTGGTTCTTGTATGTGAAATGGAACATCACTATTATTTTTTTTAGCCCTTTACATATTATAAAGCGCTTTCCCCTCCATTAACGTGTTGAATTTACCAGTAAGCCTGTGGAGCTGCTGTGATTAAAGTCTGATGGACAAGGACACTGGGAAGGTCGCCCGTGGCACAGCCACGTCTCCACGGCCTCAGCCTCGGAATCACGCGGCTGGGGGCAGAGAGGGTGGGAGTCAGCGGGGAGTCAGCCCAGTGCTGCTGTTTGTTCCCTACTATCCCTTTCTGAGTTAACGTTTTAGGAAAACTATTTGTATGCTTGAATTTTTTAAATATATAGAGAGATATAAATATACTTATCTGTATTAGAGACAAACTGCTCTTATTTATTTCTGTAAGATATTAAATAAATATTTTAGTGGAAATTAAAATGTGGGTATTTATTCAATTCCTGAGTCAGAAAATATAGGCTTTTCTTTTTGTTGTTGTTGTTATAAAACTTAATACAAAATAAACCACAAATACAAGTTAAAAATAAAACAGGGCGGGCCATGGTGGCTCAGTAGGCAGCGTTCTCACCTGCCATGCCAGAGACCTGGGTTCAATTCCCGGGGCCTGCCCATGCAAAAAAATAATTAATTAAAAAAATAAAATAATAAAATAAAACTTAACCAGAACTAAATAAGGATATAAAACATTGCAAAGAAAAATTAACAAAGAAAACCTTTTAACTTATTTGAAATTGTTCACCTTTTAAATACATGATCATTTATGTCCTAGACTTAGGGATTTCTATTACATTTAATTAGGCTATGAAATATTAAATACTGTTTTTAAAAGGCAACATATGCAAACAGATTCTCAAAGTCAAGCATTAGTAAATACTTGCAATCAAAATCTTTGCATATTTGTTAATAGAAATCACTAGTCCTGAATATAAAATCCACCTAAAATACCCAAAAACCTCAGCTTCTGAGGTGATGAAAAGAGAAAATTAAAATCTTATTTACATACAACGTTCTGTACACAAATTATTTTTGTCAATTTACTTTATATATATATATTAATTTTTTTAGTGTTCTCCCGGTAAGTTTTATTTTGATATGATTTCCAACTTACAGATAAATTGCAGAAGTAGCATAGGGGGCTCCTCAGTGCCCAGTACCGAATCTGCCTGCAGTCACATCTTGCCCCATTTGCTTTATCGTTCTCTCTCTCTGACTGTTTCTTATTGTTAGAGAAGTTCTGGGTTTACAGAACAGTCATGAATAGAATACAGATTCCCCTACCCCACCCTCTGCTGCCACCTTGCACTGGTGTGGGACAATTAACGACAGCACTTTGTTATGTGTGCTGTTTTCCTTTGCACAGTAGTAACCAGCATTCACTGAGAGATTCTACATACTAGGCACTGGGTGAACAATTTACAAGCCTTCCCTCACTTACAACACCCAATACAGAGGTCTTTGAAGTATGTCCTGTTTGTTTTTTTTAATTAGAAAAGTTTGTAGTTTTACAGAAAAATCATATTAAAAATACAGCATTTTCATATACCATTTATTGTTGACATTTTGTATTAATGTGTTACCTTTGTTACAATTGATGAAAGAATATTAAAATAGCACTAGTAACTATAGTCCATAGTTTACATTAGGTATGTTTTTTCTCATATACCATCCTATTATTAATCTCTTTTGTTAGTGTTGTGTGTCTGTTATAACTCAGGAAGAAACACTCATAAGTTTGTATTAATAACCCCCATACAACATCCAGAGCGGGGCTCACTGTATTACACAGTCCCAGGCTTTGTCTTAAAATGTTCATCCTAGCGACAGATGCTGCCCAAAACTCTCCCTTTGAACCACACTCAAATACATAGTACCATTAATCACGCTATCATCACCACCATCCGTTTCCAAACCTTTGCAACAACCTAAATAGAAATTCTGTACAGATTAAGCATCAGCTCCCCGTTTTCTACCCCCAATCTAACTCTGGTAATCTATATTCTAGATTATAACTATGCGTTTGCTTATTATAATTGGTTCATATCAGTGAGATTATACAATATTTTTCTGGCTTATTCCACTTAGCATAATGTCCTCAAGGTTCATCTGTGTTGTATATGTCAGGTCTTTTTTACAGCTGAGAAATATTCCATTGTATGTATCTACCACATTTTGTTTTTCCATTCATTGGTTGATGGACACTTGGGTTCCTTCCATCTTTTGGCAACTGGGAATAATGTCAGTACGAACATTGGTGTGAACATGTCTGCTGGTGTCTCTGTTTTCATTTCTTCTGGGTATATTCCTAGTAGAGGAATTGCCCATATAGTAATTCCATACTTAGCTTCCTGAAAAATGACCAAACTGTCTTCCACAGCAGCTGAACCATTTTGCATTCCCACCAGCAATGATGAGTGTTCCTATCTCTCCACCTCCTCCCCAACACTTGTAATTTCCTGTTTTGTTTTTTTTTTAACAGTAGCCATTGTAGTGATTATAAAATATCTCATTGTGGTTTTGATTTGCGTTTCCCTAATAACTAGTTATGTTGCGTATCTTTCCATGTGCTTTTTAGTCATTTGTATATCCTCTTTGGAGGAATGTCTGTTTAAGTCATTTGCCTATTTTTTGAGAAGTTTGTCTTTTTCTTGTTGAGTTGTAGGATTTTAAAAATATATTCTGGATATTAAACCCTTATCAGATATGTGGTTTCCAAATATTTTCTCCCATTGAATAGGTTGTCTTTTCAATTTTGTGACTAAGTCTTTTAATGTGCAAAAGTTTTTAATTTGGAAGAGGTCCCATTTATTCGTTTTTTTCTTTTGTTGCTTGGGCTTTGGGTATAAAGTCTAAGAAACCATTGTCTACCAAAAGATATTAAAGATGTTTCCCTACATTTTCTTCTAAGAGTTCTATGATCTTGGCTCTTACATTTGGGTCTTTGATCCATTTTGTGTTAATGCTCATACCATATAGGGATCCTCTTTCATTCTTTTGCATATTCAGTTCTCCCAGCAGCATCCTTTGTTGAAGAGACTGTTTTTCCACATTGAGTGGAGTTGACAGTCTTGTTAAAATCAGTGGGCCATCCTACACCCATAATTTCAGAAGTATAATTCACAGAGTGTCTGAATAGCATCATAGTGCAAGGGAAGAAAATTTATGGCAGCTCCTTACTCACGTCATGAGTTTCATAAGAATAAGGAAATTTGTCCCATACACAGCAGAGAATACTGATGAAATTTTTCTAAAGTAGGAACTGTCAATTCTGGTGACTTTATGGGGGTTCCATGTACAATAAAAAATGAAAAAAAAAATCAATGGGCCAAAGATGTGAGGGTCTATTTCTGAACTCTCAGTTCTATTCCATTGGTCGATAATATCTATCTTTGTGCCAGTAACATGCTGTTTTGACCACTGTAGCTTTGTAATAAGTTTTAAAGTCAGTAAGTGTGAGACCTCCAACTTTGTTCTCCTTTTTCAAGATGTTTTGGCTATTCAGGGCCCTTACACTCACACTTGGAATGTATCACGCCATGGCCCTCTTGTCTCTATGGTTCCTAATGAGACACTTAGTCTTATTGAAGATCCCTTATGTGTGACAACTTGCTTTTCTTTTGCTGCTTTCAGAATTCTCTTTATCTTTGGCATTTTACATTCTGATCAGTATGTGTCTCAGGATAGGTCTATTTGTTTGGAGTACATAGGTTTCTTGGACATGTGTATCTATGTCTTTCATAGGATTTGGGCAATTTTTGGCCATTAATTCCTCGAATATTCTTTCTGCCCCTTTTCCCTTCTTTTTTCCTTCAGGACACTCATGATACATATATTTGTACACTTAATGTTGTCAGGTGTCACACAGATACCCAAAGTTCCAGGGAATGGCCAGGTTATACACAAGGAGCTCAGCATCTCAGAATTTAGAGATAACCATTAAAACTCAGGAATAAACATGCCTGCTATAAGAGCTTACAATCTAGGGATCTTTACAGTAAACCTTCCCATGATAACCTATGCTCTCAAATTCAATTATCAGAGTTTGTAGAAGTTGGTCCATATTAGTGTGGTGTTACAAAGTTTCTATTTTCATTTCTGGCTTATTTCACTCAACATACGGTCCTCGAGGTCCATTCACCTAATTGCATGCCACCAACTTCTTTCCTTCTTGCAGCCACTTAATATTCCACTGTATTTTCAGAGCACAGTTTGCCCTTCTGTTCGTCTGTCATTGTACCCTTAGACCACCTCCATCTATTGCAGATCGTGAATATGGCCACCTTAAACACCAGTGTGCAAATGTTCATTCAAATCCCTGCTTTCAGTTCTTCCAAGCATATACCTTATAATGGGTTTTATATTATATATAAATTATATATTATATATATGGATCATCTGGCAAGCCTATACTTAGCCTCCTGTGGAACCATCACTCTGCCCCCGAGAGGAGCTGCTCCATTCTACTTCTCTATCAACAGTGAATAGGGAACAGAACATCTCTCTCCACATTTTCTCCAGTACTTGTATCTTTCTGTTTATTTTTAAACAGGTTTATTCACACACCATACAATTCATCCTAAGTAAACCATCAATGATTCCCAATATAAATATGTTATGCATTCACCACCACAATCTATATGAAAACATTTCCATTTCTTCTGCAAAGAAAGAGAAAGAGAAAGACAATGAAGAATAAAAATAAAATGAAAAGGAGAAACAACAAGAATTTCATAGCCTTATATCTCCTTATAGACTTTTAGCTTTGGCATATGTTACATTTACATTTAATGGAAAAGATTACAATGTTACCATTAACTATAGACCCTTGTTTGCATTGATGTATTTTCTCCATACCATCTGTGGTGGTTTGAAAGGATTATGTGCCCCCAAAAAGCCATGTTTGAATCCTGATTCAATCTTGTAGGGGCAGCCATTTCTTTTAATCCTAATTCAATACTGTAGGGTTGGAATCTTTTGATTGTATTATCCCACAGAGATGTGACATGTCCAGTTGTGGGTGTAACCTTTTGCTTAGGCAGAGATGTGACTCCACCTATTCCAGGAGGGTCTTGATTAGTTTAGTGGAGTCCTTTAAAAAGAAGGAACATGTTGGATAGAGACTAAACTGACAGAAAGAGCCAAGAGAAACATCAGTGCCCAAAGCTGATACAGATGCCAACATTGGGGAACAGAGACACGGATGTTTGGAGATGCTTGGAGCCCAGCATGTGTCTCCATGAGATGCTAAGCAAGCCAGAACCTGGAAAGAGCCAAGGGTAGCCAAGAGATAAAAGCCAGCCCCAGAAAAGTAATGAGAGGAACCCCCACAGGAACAGAGGCTGAAAGCAATGGAGCCCAGGAGCAAGGGGCCAGCAGATGCCAGCCACATGACTTCACAGCTGACAGAGGTGTTCTGACCCATCAACCTTCCAGTTCTGGTATATCGCATTCCAGCAGCTTGCAAACTAATACACCATCCCATTTTCATTATCTTACAATGTTGACATTCATTTGTTCTCCTCCTGTGAAAACATTCCTAGATCTGTACATTTAATCACCATCACCATCATTGTCCACTCTAGGTTTTGCTAACAGTCCCAGTCTTTTTCTTCTATTTTTCCTTCTGGTGTCATACATGCCCCTAGCCTTTCTCTTTCAACTGTACTCACATTCATCTTTGTTCAGTGTACTTACACCATTGTGCTACCATCAGATATTATTGTGCTATCCATTTCTGGATCTTTACACAATCAATCCTTTTGGACATTCTGTAGTCCTTCAGCATCAAATGCCCAAACTCTACCTTCTTTCTATCTCTTGACGACCTGTGTTCTCAACTTTAACTCACAAAGTTTGCTTGTTAATGTTCATATTAGTGAGGCCAAACAGTATTTGTCCTTTTGTTTCTGGCTACTTTCAATCAACCTAATGTCCTCAAGGTTAATCCGCATTGTTGCATGCATCATGACTTTTCTGTACCCTTCCTGGTAGTCTTCATTTCTACATTCTTCCTCAAAGCTATCCCTCCTGTATTTTCCTATCTGCCTGTATTTAGTATTTTTAATATTTCTCGTAGAGCAGATCTCTTGTTCACAAACTCTGTGTCTGTTAATCTGAAAATATTTTAAACTATCCCTCATTTTTGAAGGACAGTTTTGCCAGATATAGAACTCTTGATTGGCCTTTTTTCTCTCTCAGTACCTTAAATATATCATCCCACTGCCTTCTCGCCTCCATGCTTTCAGCTGAGAAATCCATACATAATCTTATTGAGCTTTCCTTGTATGCGATGGATCACTTTTATCTTGCTGCTTTTAGAATTATCTCTTTGTCTTTGATATCTGACAGTCTGACTGGTATGTGTCTCACAGGAGGTCTTTTCAGATATATTCTGTTAGGGGTACATTATGCTCCTTGGATCTATAATTTTATGTCTTTTCTGAGAGACAGGAAATTTTTCAGTGATTATTTCCTCCATTATTCTTTCTGCCCCTTTTCCCTTCTTTTCTCCTTCTGGGACACCCATAACATGTATATTCTTTCACTTCCTGTTGTCATTCAGTTCCCTGAGATCCTGCTCATATTTTCCCATTCTTTTCCCTATCTGTTCTTTTATGTGTTTGATTTCAGATGTCCTGTCCTCTAGTGCACCAATCCTTCCTTCTGCCTTTTCAAATATGCCTTATAAGTCTCCATTGTGTTTTTCATCTCTTCTATTGTGCCTCTCACTCCCATAAGTTCTGCCATGTTTTTTCAAGCTTTCAAGTTCTTCTTTATGTTTGCCCAATGTCTTTGTTATGTTCTTCATCTCTTTGGCCATATCTTCCCTCAACTCACTGATTTGATTTTTGAATTGATTTTGCATGCTTGTTTGAACATCTTTAAATAGTTGTTCCAACTTCTGTATCTCATTTGAAATGTTAGTTTGTTCGTCTAATTGGGCCATACCTTCATGCTTCCTGTTATGTCTTGTAATTTTTTGCTGGTGTCTAGGCATCTGATTTCCTTGATTAGTTTATTCTGGAAGCTGTTTTCACTCTTTTACCTTGGGTTTTCTTGTTGGTTGGCTTTTTACTCTATCCGTTCTCTGGCATTCAGTTCAACTTATTCTAGACCTCTAGCATAGCTTCTGTTTAACTGATCAGAATTTTTCAGCTCTTGTTTTCTGGTTCTTAACGTGTCTACATGTAACCTTTTTCTGAGGAAGGTCTCCCCAGATCTGATCAACCCGAATCAGATTTTCCAGACTAGTCAAGCCCAAGTTTCAGGAGGAGGGTGTAATCATTATAAATGTTACCCTGAGAATGAGACCCAGCAGTTTGTCTGACTTTCCAGTGGAGCCTCTAGACTCTGTGTTTTTCCTGTCTAGCCCAGCAGGTGACATTTGCCAGCCCACAGCTCCTCACTGGTGTAAAGTGGTGCAGAGCCTTTAATTCTAAGCAGACCCTGTCCCTGCCAGGGGTGTGATTGAGACAGAAGCTGAGGTATAAGGCAAGTTTAAGTTGCTTCTGTTTTTCAGCCCTTGAGGTCTGAGTTCTCTGCCTGAAACACCCCCTCTCTTCTTGAGGAGGAAATATCCTTTGAGGAATTTTCTCCTTCACTTGACTAGTAACTGTCTCTCAGAGCTATCTTAACCCCACCCTTGCCTGGGTCAACACTGACAATTGAAAATTCCTGAGGCTTTCTCTAATGAACTACTTAGAATAGTTTAAAATAAATCCCTTTTGAGAGCCAGTCTCCAGCCTCCCATTCATCAATCAAGGGTCAGAGTTGGAACCCGGCTCTATGTGCCCCTTGTCTTGGGTCTCAGTCCTTTTCCTGTATTCTGAGCTTGACAGACTCCAAAAGCCTCTGTTTGTTTGTTTGTTTTCCATCAGTCCTACCTCCTCTCTACCAGGTGAGACCTCAGCGTTCGTTTCCTGCTTGCACTGGGTCTATCTGTGCTCAGAGCTTGTAATCACCAGTCCAAACTTGTTAATTAAAACTGTCACGGGAGCTTGATTCAGCTACCTTCCCTTGCTCTTTGTAGAGACTGCTTGTTTCCTACAGGGAAGTGTCAGCTTCCACAGCTTGGGAAACTTTCAGTTCTGTGCTGTGATCTCAGCCATTCTACCCATTCCAGACTGGTGTATGATATGTATCCAGTCACTGATGTCCCTGCAACAGATGTTCCAGACAGTTCCTGGCTATTTACTAGCAGCTCTGTAGGACTATCTAAATTCCACACCTCTGTAACCTGCCATCTTGCCCTGCCTTCATAGGTTTTCTGTTACATCTGTCAACAAAAGAAAACAAAACAGCTCATACTGCAGAATCCCACATTTTATAGACATCTGTTATTTCTTCAAAACAGTAATGGTTATTCTTCCAAACAATTGTTCAAAACAAAGATCGAATCCCCACAGCTTCTTGGCTGCAAACAAATTACTTTTTTTGCCTTTCCCATCATTTTAGATTATTGGAAATAGCACCATTCTTGTAAATCGTGTTTCTTGAACAGGAATGCATGCTGTATTAATGAGCTGTGAGAAAAAATAAGATGTACCTCATTGCTAGAAGATTTTACATGTTTGGATCTACGAAATTGTTCTGTTCAATGATTGGATAACTGTAGTAGGACCTAAAAGATTATTTATGTGAAATTGAAGTACAAATGCTGAACTCTGAAGCCTTTCCCTCCATGCACAGTTAGCTTTGCTGTATTTACTGCACCTTTATCTCTTCTATTTGTTTGTAACTTGACAGAAAGGCCCAAGCAGTTAGTTTTAGGGACTGGCCCCTCTCCTACCACAGTAATAACAGCAAACTAAAAGCTTTAGCATAGAAAGTCAAGATATAATCACAAATACTTAGCAAATAATTATTAAACCTAACAGTACTTATCAAAGTATTTGGGAATTGAATTTAGAAAAGAATTTCCTTAACACAATAAAGACCATACATAAGAAACCCACAGCTAACATAGTACCAAATGATGAAAGAGTGAGGGCTTTTCCCTAAGATTAGAAACAAGAAAAGGATGCTCATTTTTACCACATCTCTTCAATGTAGTATGAGAAGTTCTAGTCAGTTAGGCATGCCCCCTGTGCCGGTTTGAAACTATTATGTACCCCAGAAAAGCAAGTCCTTTAATCCTCATTCAATATTGCTGGGTGGGAGCTTTTTATTGTTCCCATGGAGATATGACCCACTCAATTGTGGGTGATAACTTTTGATTAGATGGTTTCCATAGAGATGTGTCTCCACCCATTCAAGGTGGGGTTTCTTACTGGAGTCCTTTAAGAGGGAACCATTTTGGAAAAAGTTTTAGAGCCACCAGAACCAACAGAGTCCACACAACCAGAGACCTTTGGAGAAGAAAAAGGGAAACGCCCCCAGGGGAGCTTCATAAAACAAGAAGCCAGGAGAGAAAGCTAACAGACCTCACCCCTTTCTAGCTGACAGAGGTGCTCTAGACTCGTCAGCCTTCTTGAGTCAACGTATCTTTCCCTGGATGCTTTAATTTGGATATTTAAATGGCCTTAGAACTGTAAACTTGCAACTTCATAAATTCCCCTTTTTAAAAGTCATTCCAGCTCTGGTGTATCTCATTCTGGCTGCTTTTACAAACTAGAACAACCCCACTGACCCATTTCCTACTGGTATCTTGTGTTTTAACTATACCAACCATTCTAGCTCTTCTAGAGCCATCATGAGGGGCATTTCCACTTTGTGTCTTTATCCTTGTGGAGCCCTTAGAACAGAATCAAAACTCTTCCACACTTTTGAGACCAGCTCACATGCCTTGCTTCCTTAACCCTTCCCCATTCCACTCGGGAAAAATTCATGAGCTACTCCTTATACTTTTCATACACTTTTAACTTTTAAGACCTTTGAGGTTTTATATGGCACTGCATGCTCAGACTGTAGCTATGTGCTGGCTTCTTCCAGTAGATTGTGACTTTTTAATCCTCCAGGCAACAGCACTGGGCTTTCACACAGTAAACGATTCAGTACAATTTCACAAACACTTATCACAGGTGTTACTGCAGCGCTGAACGTTTACTAAGTTAATTCTGGGGTTTGTCCGGTCACTTAACTAATAGCATCTCCTCTGGAAAGCGGGGGAGATGGTCTGTCCATCTCTCCCAGAGGTAAAGTGTAGATCTTATGAGGACTTTCTATGTGACTCCCTTCCCAGATTCCTGTTCAGGGGCTTTTACCTAAAGTACTCACCTGCCAGATCTCATCCCAAGTCCTTTATTTAAATCTGTTTCAACTCTGAAGCAGAATATTCTGATTCTAAAGAGAAAGCAAGAAGGCACCATGTCAGAGCATAGGGATGTTGGCATGCCTCTCCTTGACCCACACTTGCCTCGGGCCCTGTGGGGCTCAGGCTCCCGAGGAGACCATTCTCTACCTGGGGGATTTCTCCATCAGAATCACCTGGAGGGCAAAGGTTGTGGTTGAATTGTGCCCTGAAAAAGACCTGTTGATAATAGAGGAGCATATGGGAAAACAAGCTACGGACTAACAGTAATATTTTAATAATCTTTCATCAACAGTACAAATGTACCACACCAGTGCTAGGGGTCAATAATGGGGGCGGGGGAGGGATGCAGGGCATGGGATGTTATGTGTTTTCTTTTTTATGTCTATTTTTATTTTTGGAGTAATGAAAACATTCTAAAATTGATTGTAGTGATGACTGCACAACTGTGTGATGCTTCTGTGAGTCACTGATTGTATACTTTGGATGAGTTATATGGTGTATGACTACATCTGAATAAAATTGCATTAAAAAAAAGACATGTTCATATCCTAAGCTCTGGTCCTGAGAATGTGACCCTATGTACACCCAGTTGTCTTTGAAGATGTGGTTACTTAAATGAGGCCGAGCTAACTTAGGGTGGGCCCTGATCCAGTGCGACTGATGTCCTTATAAGGAGAGGGATTTTGGACATGAACAAACAGACACAGAGGAAGGAGGCTATGTGAAGATGGAGGTGCAGATGGGAATGACGCACCCACAAGCCAAGGGATCCACACACGGCTGGCAACTACCAGAAGCTGGAAGAGGTGGAAAGGATCCCCCGTCCAGCCTCAGGGGGAGCTGGCCCTGCTTTCAGACTTCTGTCCTCTAGAAGAAGAGAGGATGCATTGTGTTTCTTCAGGGCACTCTGTTTGTGGTCCTCTGTTACAGCTGCCCAGGAAACTGGCACCGCATGTTAAAACACACACTGCTTAGCCTCCCCCCACTTTGAATTTCTGATGCAGTAAATCTGGGAAGGAGGTGCTTGATAATTCCTAAGATGTTTCTTGGTGATGCAGACTCCATTTGAAAACCCCGTGCAGTTACTATCTGTGTACAGGGACTACAGAGAAATTTGACAATGGTGTATCTCCATTTGATTGTGAGGACTCAAGGATTATCAGACTTGGAAATGTGCTATGTCTACAGTCTAGTACCTTGTACATGACTGAGATAAAAAGGCAGGCTGCATTTGTGTGTCAACCATTTTATGCTATCAAATGAGAAAATACATCCAAGTGTGGGGGCAGCCAATTTACATGGGGTATAGAATGAAGAGCAGGACAAGTCTCCCAGCCTCGGGCCAAGACTTCTGCAGCTTAAGTCATGACTCCTCTTGGGAAAGGCTGCACAGATGTACTCCCACCTTGTCAGGGAGAGGAAACAAGATTCCTTCTCAGCCTGGCCCCATAGCTGACACTGGCTCTTTAAATGCCGTTGAAAGAGAACGCTGGCTGTGCCCTAATCATTGGGTATAAAGATTTCTGTTAAGATTAGCCAAATAATGTGTGCTGTGGAAACATTGGTGACTCCTGCCACAGACTCGAAACCATCACCTGCTCCAACAACTTCAGACAGGTGCAAACTCCAAGGGAAGTTTTTCCTGACAAAGAACTCCCCAACCTTATAATTATCAAGCATATCGAGGCGGTTCCTGTCCTCCTTCATAGATATTCTGGATTGAAGGGGCAATACGCTCCATTGTGTCCCACAAGGCTGACGTTCCCATGACTTCCCCAGGGAGCACCATTTTGATCTCCAAAAGGTTCGAGGCTGTTTGGTCAACCAGTTGTGCACACTGCATGTTTTCTAAGCTTGTTGCAAGTCAGCTAATTGCCTGGAAAGCTGATAACAGGCACATACTATCTATGTATAAATCTATTAAAGTAATCATTTGCTTTATTGGTCTGGAATGAAAACAATGCTAAGGAAAATAAAGTGATGGGAAAAGAATTATCCTCTTTTTGAATACCTGTTATGACAAGCTACTTCCAGGTGTTATAATTCCCCAGAAACCTTCATGCTGGTTTGAATTTGTGGACCCCAGAAAAGCCATGTCCTTTAATCCTCATTAAATATTGCTAGGTGGGAGTTTTTTGATTATCCAAGTAGATGTGACTTACCCACTGTGGATGGTAAGTTTTGATTGGTTGATTTCCATGGAGATGTGTCTCTACCCATTCAAAGTGGGGTTGCTTACTGGAGCCCTTTAGGAGGGAATCATTTTGGAAAGAGCTACAGAGCCCATGCAGCCAGCAAACTTTGGAGATGAAGGAAAACGTCCCCAGTGTAGCTTCATGAACCAATAATCTTGAGAGGAAGCTAGCAGATGCCACCATGTTCACCATGTGTCTTTCCAGTCGAGAGAGAAACCTGAACATCATTGGTCTTCTTGAACCAAGGTATCTTTTCCTGGATGCCTTAGATTGGACATTTCTATAGCCTTACTTTTGTTGGGACATTTTCACAGCCTTAGAACTGTGGACTTGCAACTTAAAAAATTCTTCCTTTTAAAAGCTGTTCTGTTTCTGGTATATTGCATTCTGGCAGCTGACAAACTAGAACACCTTCTTTTCAAATGATTCAGTAGCATGAAAACAGTTCTCTTGATAAGAGCTGCCATTCCTTTAAAAGGGCCTCATGATTTAATGATCTCTCTAGTTCTTCAGAAATATCTAATTCTATCTAAGAATTAGACTAGACACAAGCAATTGCTTTTAGAAGCATTGCTTGCAGGAAAATATCCATTGACTTAGTTGTATCAAACCTTTAACATAAAATGATCACTCAGCCACCAATGAAAAACACAAAGCTATTACACGGAGGCTGCTAAGAAGATACTTGAATTCTTGTCATAAACATATTTGTCACCTAATGCTGAGTGAGTTACCTCACTCACATAGTAATTTACTTCTATCTTTTATGATTTCTATGGCTCGGGAACTTGCTGGAGCCTGGTCAGGGGCCTGGGGTCTCCTGTCCTCTGGGTGGTCAGCGGAAGGGCAGCGGACATGCTGGAGTGTTTTGACTTGAGGTTGTTGACCATCTGCCTTACCTGATGAAATGTCAGCTTCGTAAAGGCAGGGTTTTCTATGTTTTGCTTGCACTTCATTACCAGCACCTAGAATAATACTTAGCAGAGAGTAGCTCTTCAATAACTTTTGTTGAATGAATGTTGTCATAATTGGAAATTCTTCCCATTAAAAAGCAACATTTAATAATTTGATTGATTTAACTAATACAAAGGACAATACCTCATGAAATAAATAGGAGGGGCATTATTTAGAAAGAATAAAAATAGACTATTCTGATGGAAGATTTCTAACTTACCTGAAAAATAACTCTGATAATTTATTGTAGATGTTTATCTGACCCCAAAATGATATTTCAAGAAACCAGTCATAGAGATGGTTGTTTTATAACCAACAGACTAATCTTCTTATATGATCCTGCCTGCCTTGGCCTTAACTCCTTCAGCTTCATCAAACTTACTGAACAAGGAGCCAAAGAAGTACAAAAAAACGACGCTTTCCTGAAAGAACTAGATAATCTCCATTTGCCTCTTTATTATTTCTTTGACTTTTACACTCTGAAGTACAAGCATTAGATGTTCATACATGTCACTCTGCTTTAATTTCATGATGCATGCAAGGGGGTTTCTTTTTTCCATTCCCTGTGTCTCAGTGCCCTGACTCAACATGGACAAATTGTCCAGCCTGACTGAAAGCCAGGGGCCTTTCAAAACTTACTAATAGTAAATAATGTTCAACAAAAGGTAATTCTACCCAAGCACTCTATTACTCTTTTCTTCTTATTAAGAGTACAGTTGTGGATTTAGGGCAACTTGAGTACAGAAAGCCAAATTTTGAACTTTGCTCTTTCCTCATGTGTAGAAATGGAGAAAATGATGTTCCTCGGCAAAGCTTTCTTTCTTTTTTCTTTCCTTCCCCCCTCCCTCCCTCCTTCCTTCCTTCCTTCTTTCCTTCCTGGGACTTATGTAACAAATTACAACAGACTGGGTGGCTTAAAACAACAGTACCTTATCCATTCACAGTTCCGGATGCCAGAGGTCTGAAATCGGCTTTGACTGGCCCAGATCAAGGTGTGGCAGGGCCACACTGCCTGCAGAGCCCAGAGAGAGGCCCTCCCTTCCCCCTCCAGCCTCTGGGGCTGCTGGGCGCCTTGGCTCGGGCTGCCTGAGTCCCACCGCTGACCCTGGGGTCACAGGCCTTTCCGTCCCTTCTGGGGAGACCTCCCTCTGCCCTGCCGTGTGGGACACTCTGATGGCACTGCACCCCTGCCCCCCGATAATCCCCATTCCAAGTCCCTTTAGCTTGGTCACATCCGCAAAGACCCTTTCTGGTATAAGGTGGCATTTGTAGGTCCCGGGGACTAGGACCTGAATCCTTTGGGGGCCCTGAGTCTCCCTGCGGCTGGTAGAACAGAGGGATGAGTTTGGATACTTATCAGTGAAGGCAAGTAGCCTTCCTTTTAGCCCTTGGAAACTTGAGTTAGGAGTGTTTAACAAACAGAACGTCTACTGTTTTTGTCTTAATTTTCCGGCTGCTAAAACAAATATGGTATAATGGGCTGGCTCAGGAATTACTGCTCAGGAACTTAGCAGGCCAGGAGACGGCCAGCACTGAGACACCAGCAAAGCCCTTCTCCCCGAGTCCAAGCGCTCTGGGACTGGCCGCCAGCCGTCCTGGGCGCCCCCGGGCATTGCCATGGCGTGGGGTTGGGGGGGATGTCCCCTTTCTCTGCAGGCTCTGCTGACTCGGCTTCCAGCTTCTTGTGCCTCTCCCTGGGGCGCCTCTGTGAGGCCCCCAGAGCAGCATTAAGGCCCCCGATTGAGCTGGCCACAGTGGAACAAGCCATCACACCAAAGGCCCGGTTCACTGCGCCCCGCTCTCAGGAATGGGCGGAGAGCAGCACCGGTGTCTCAGGTTCCTAGCTGAGCCCTCCGCACGCTCCTCTGCAGATCAGGGAGGAAACGTGAACTAAGGATGCTACGACGGTTAAAAACTGTCAGAGAATATCTCAATTTTGAGCTTTCCGATCCTATTTTCAGGTTTCAGATCTTCTATTTTAGAGTTCCCGTAAGGATCGTGAGTGTGGAGGGCAGGACGCTCTCTTAGAGCAAGTGTTGGCAATCTTGCCACGTTCTGTGGACTCTTCAGTTCCCTGGGAGGGTTTGCACCCACGCGTTCTGCTCTCCCCAGCTCTGCGCCTGCCCAGCCCCGTGGGCACAGCGCAGGCCAGCGGGGCTGCTGAGGCTCCTGCTAGGCAGGCTGGGCGTGTGGGAAAGTGCCTTGACCTCCAGGTTCCTGGTGGCCACCCGCCAGAGAAGGAGAAGGGGACCTGCGAGCGTCCTGTGACCTGCCCCTCCACAGGGACCCGGGAATGGGGGCTGCCCCGCGCCCCGCCATGCGCGCCTGCACCCAGACCCCAGACCCCTGGCCCCTAAGGCCGTGTGGGACCCCCATGCCCTCCAGTCTGTTACCTTGTCCTCCAGGGCACCTGCCCGGGTACCAGGGACACCAAAGCAGACAAGACACACTCTCAGTCCCCGGGGGTCATTCCCGCCCTGTTGGTCGCTAATTCATTGAAACCCCAAAATGCTGCAAGGAAGGCGAGGGTGGTCCTCAGGGTCCTCATTTTCTAAATGAGGACGCTGAGTGTGAAAAGAGAATTTTCTGAAAAAAGTAAAATCATGACACACTTACGGATATAAAAATGCACATGTGGTAAAGATTTCATTTAATTCCTTCAGTGACGGAATGAGCAGATGTTCCAGCTGGTTCAGATAAGGATTTAAGAAGCCTGAGTTTACTGGCCAAAGGGATGCTAAAATGGATTGCAAATAGAGGCAGCGAGGGAGCTGGGGGAACCTGAGCGGACAGGACACAGGGTTTGTTTCTCCGCTACCTGCACACACAGCACGCCCCAAAGTCAGAAGTAACTCAAGGAAAGCTGTGCGGACCTCACCCCAGTCCCCACCAAGGACAAATGTGTCTCGACGTGGAGCTCAGAAACGTTCCCTGACCTTCCCCACGTAGGACCCAGCTGGGACCAAATCCAGCAGCCTGCCCAGCTTCGCCTCACCTTGACCACGTGAAATGAAGTCACCAAAAAGAAATTGCCCCCGAGAGTACAAAAGGCAGAGCAGTGGACATGATGGCGGCTCCCAGTGTGTCCTGCTTTGATTGAAGTGCTCGTCGAAGCAGCCAGTAAGCTACCGTGCAGCTGAGCCCGCTGTAGGGCAACGGACCAGATCTCCCCGATGCTCCAAAACGAAGCCAGCTGGGGACCTGCTCCATGGCGTGGTGCCTCTCCTTGCAGTTGGGACAGCAGCTCGTCCTGGAGTGGAGAGTGCCCGTCTGCTTCCACGTCCCAATGAGAAGGGCCATCGGTGCCACTGTGTGAGCACAAACAGAAGTTTCAGTTGGTGACCTGGCTGCCTTGACCGTGGGGGAGAGAAGGGTCAGCTGAGCGGGATCACCATGGGGTACTGGACGGGCACACGTGCGGACCTGGAACAGAGAGGCCCCTCGGTTGCACATTATGCGTGTGTGCGTGAGCGTTTAAATTTTATTTGATGGCTTGGAATTACCAGGCTAAAAAACGAAGGGCACTCACAAAAGTAGATTGCCTACCGCTAATGACCTAAAGAATGGGACAACTCCAAAAGAAACAAATATCCATCTCAGTGTAGAATGTCCTGGAAATCTAGGACAGCTTCAAATCTTGATTCCATTATGCTTTTCATTTGGAAAGAAGGCTATGCCCGATTTTCTCTTCCTTGTCTTTATTCCTCAAATCTTTTAAAATCTCATCTATAAGCTAAAGGACTTAGAGAGATTGCCCCTTCCTCTCACCAGAGAGCAAGACACAGCCTTTTCACAAGAGGCTTTATTGTCTTGTTGTTGCTATTTTTATTTTTTTAAACTCATCCATTTATTTCTCACGATCTTTTTCAGTTTGAAGATGTTCGGCACAATTAAAAACAGTGAGGGTGTACAGTAATAAATGTCCCTATGGAATGTCTGAAGATGCCAAAATTAAGGTCCAAAGCAAGGAGGGGAGAGAAATGAAGCAAGTAAAAGAAGAGATGAGTCTACAGCACACAGCAGTTTGGCTCTTATTCGCTCATACATTCAGGCAAACAAAATTAACCGGGCACACACTCTTTACACCAGGGCCACACTGTCTTGATAACTACAGGTTTATATTAAGTCATGAATCTGGCAGTATTCTACCCACAACTTTATATTTTTTTCTATTCCAGTACATTCGCATTCCCATACGAATTTTAGAACCAACCTGCAATTTCTACAAAGAAAAAAGAAAAGCATGCTGAGGTTTTAATTAGGATTGTGTTGAATCTATAGAAAAATTTGGGAAGAGTTGAAATTTTAACAATATTTAAGTCTTGGTACCCACAAACAAAGTATAGCTCTTTATTTATCTGGTTTCAATTTAACTTACTTCAGCAATGTTTTATAATTTCTATTGTATCAAGCTTGCACATCTTCTCTCAGATTTATCACCAAGTACTTCATTTGTTGATGCTACTGTAAATGCTATTGCCCTTTTCATTTCAATTTCCCATTGTCTCTTTTTTACTATATAGACATGCCATTGATTTCTATAGATTGATATAGTTCTGCAACCTCTATAAACTCATTTATTAGTTTTAAGAAATTTTTAAAAGATTCCATCAGATTTTCTACATAGATCATTATGTCATTCTGTAAATAAAGATTTTACTTCTTCCTTTCCAATATGGATGTTTTAAATTTCTTTTTCTTGTCTTAATGCATTGGCTAGAAGATCCAGTTTGAAATGGAGTAGAAGTGGTAGAAATGAACATTCTAGTTCTATTCTTGAACTTAGGAGAAAAACATACCATTCTCATCATTTAGTATGACGTAAATGCTAGCTTTTTCACAGATTCCCTTCATTAAGTTCAGGAAGTTTCCTTCTTTTCCTAATTTGCTGAGAGTTTTTATCAGGAGTGGATATTGGATTTTGCCAAATTTTATACTGCGTCTATTAAATAATTTTTTTTTCTATTTTACTTTGTTAATATAATGGATTCCATTGATTGATTTTTGAATGTTAAACCAACCTCAAATTGTTGAAATAAACCCCACTTGATCATGATGAATTATTCTTCTTATATAATGTTGAATTTTATTTCTTAAAATTTTATCTAGAATTTTAGAATGTATGTTCATTAGAGACATTGTTCTGTAGTTTTGTTTTCTGATAATGTCTTTGTATTTGGTATCACAGAAATACAAAGACATTTAATGCAGACTTTATAAGCTGAGTTTGTAAGTATTCACTCCTCTTCAGTTTTCTGAAAGATTTTGTGCAGTATTGATCTTATTTATTCCTTAAAAGTTTGGGAGAATCTACCAGTAAAACTATTGGGTCTGGAGTTTCTTTGTGGTAAGTTTTTTAACTACAAATTGCTGGGATGGAGTTATTCAGGTTATCTTTTTCTTCTTGAGTGAGCTTAGGTAGTTCATATTTTTTCAGGAGTCTGTCCATTTAATCTAAGTTGTCAAATGCATTGGCATAAATTTTTCCTAACATTCCCTTATTATCATTTTATTATCTGTCGTATTTGTAGTGATGAGCCCTCTCTCATTCCTGATATTAGTAATTTGTTCCTTCTCTGTTTTTTCCTGATTGGTTTGGGTAGTGGTTTTATCAATCTTATTGACCTCAAAAACAAGCTTGTGGTTTCATTAATTTTCTTTGTTTTTATTCCATTGATTTCCACTTTGATATTTATTATTTTCTTTCTTCTGCTTAGTTTGTACTTAGTTTGCTCTTCTTTTTCTAGTTACTTAAGGTGTAAGCTTGATCTCATGAACTTGAGACGTTTCTTCTTTTCTAACATAAACATTTAAGGCTGTTGATGTTTCCCTAAGTACTGCTTTACAGTATATCACAAGTTCAGACATGTTGTATTGTCTTATTCATTCAATCCAAATGCTTTCTAACGTCTCTTTGATTTCTTCTTTGCCCCATGGTTTAATTAGAAGTGTGTTATTTAGTTTTAAAGTATTGGGGGGAAATTTCCAGAGATTTGTGTGTTATTGACTTCTAATTAATACCATTGTGGTCAGGAAGCATAATTTGTATGGCTTGAATTATTTTAAATCTTTTGAGGCTTGTCTTTTGGTCCAGAATATGGTTTCTTTGTAAATGTTCTGTGTGACGCATGTGTTTCCTGCTGCTGTTGGGGGCAGCGTCTATAAACGCCAGCGTGCTTGGTGAAGTACACAGATCCATTGCTGATTTTCTTTCTACTTGTTCTACCAATTTCTGAGAGAGGAGCATGGAAACCTCTGACCACAATTGTGGATTTGTCTAATTCTCCTTGTATATTTTCAGTTCTTTTCTTTATGCGTTTTGAGACTCTATTATGAGGTACATACAATTTTTGAATCTGTTCCCTTCTTCTTTTGAAGTGGCCTTCTCTGTGCTTGCTGATACCCTTTGCTGTGAAATGCACTGCCTGATACGAGTAAAGCCACTCCAGGATTTTCTTTGACTAGCATAGAATATCTTACATTTTTTAATTCTAATCTATTTGTATATTTGCATCTAAAGAACTAAAGCGCATTTTGTGTAAGCAGAACTAAAGCGCATTTCTTGTAAGCAAACTATAATCTTGTTTTGTTTTTTTCACTGATAACCCCTTTTAATTGGGGTATATGGACTAGGCACATTGGATGTGATTATTGGCATTGATTAGGATTAAGTCTTTCATCTTGCTTTTATTTTTGTCTTGTCCAATCTGCCTTTTTCCTATTTTCCTGCCTTCTTTTGAATCGATTGTATTTTATGATTCCATTTTATCTCCTTTCTTGGTTTATTATGTGTCTTAATTTCCCTGCTGCTAAAACAAATAGCATACAATGGATGGCCTTAAACAATGGGAATTTATTGTCTCATGTTTTCTAGGCTAGGTGAAGTCCAAAATCAGGTGTCAGCAAAGCTCTGATTTCTCCCCAAAGACTGTGACATTCTGGGGCTGGCTGCTGGAAATCCTTGGCCCTTGGCTTTTCTCTCACGTGGTGGCATCTTCTCCTTTCCTCCTTTCCTTTAGGTTCTGCTGAGTTCCAGCTTTTCCCTTGACTTTCTCTGGGTCTGAATTGAATTATTCTTATAGGGATCCCACGCTCTGGATTCAGGGGGGGCCTCACCTTCACCGAAGTAACTTCTTCACGAGGTCCTATCTACAATTTTCACCAAGACCGAAGGTATGTCCAAACTGCTGTACTCGATGGAGCCCACCACACTAGGTGTGCCTGTCCTGTGGTTGTTCTTAATCCAGGGGTTGCTGAAGGATTTGTAGTCCTTTTTATTAGCTTCCCACAGCCTGTCTTCACGCCATATGATACCACTTTGTGTAGTATATGAGAACCTCACAATAGTATATTTAATTTCTCCCTCCCTGTCCTTTAGGCTATTGTTGGCACGAAGTTTACTTATTCATATGCTATAAATTCCAGAATACTTTTTAATTACTTTTTTATAACCAATACATTTTCTTTGAAAGAGATGTAAGTATAAGAAAAGTCTTACATATTTACTCACGCAGTTAGTATGTCTACTATGCCATTAATTCTAGTATTTTCTATCTCACCAGTTGTAGCTTTTGTCTCAGGGATTTCCATTTGTGGCTTTTGTTATCTTCCATCGTTCTAAGTAACTTTTGATAGCATATGGCATTTATAATAACTTTTAATATCCATGTCCACTATTTCTAACATTGGTGTCAATTCTGTGTAAGTTTTAATTGATTGCTTATTCTTATTATTATGGGTCACGTTTTCTCATTTATTTGCGTGGCTGGTAATCTTTTTTTTTTTTTTTCAATTTGCATATGGGCAGGAGGCACCAGGGATCGAACTCCAGACCTCCAGCACGGCAGGTCGGAGCTCTGCCTGCTGAGCCACGGCAGCCGGCCGCTTGTAATCTTTACTGGATGAGAACTCATCTTTTAGGATGCTGTATATTTTTTTATTCCTATAAATATTCCTGAGCTTTGTTGTGAGATGTAGTTAAATTACTTGGAAGCAGTTTGATCCTTTGGGCTCTTCCCTTCAGGATCTCTGTGTGCAGCGGTGCCGGGTAGAGGGTTACCTGTGTCCCGTGGCTGAGACCAGACCTCCCCTAGTGCTCTGCCTGATACCTGTGAGTTCTGAGACCCTCCTCCCTGGCTGTGCGAGCAGGGACCCAGTGTTCCCCAGTCCTGCCTGTGCTTCCTTTCTTGGCCGCAGGCAGCCCCTCCTGTGTGAGTGCTGGGCCCGGCTCCACCTAACACACGGGAGGCAGCTCTGTCTCTCTCCGGGGTCCCCTCTTGGCACAGCACTCTGCCCTGTGAAGCCGGCCACCTTGGTATCCCCAAGCCCTTAGCTTCCTGCCTTCATCTCAGGGAGTCCCCAGGGCCCCACTAGGGGCTCCCCCAACACCAAAGCCCGAGATGCTCTTGAGGCATAAGCTGGGACAATTGTAGGGTTGACCGCTGGCTCCTGTCTTGGAGGGTCACTCACCATGCTGCCTGACAGCCACTGTCTTGCAAACCACCGCTTATATCTTGTTTGGCTGTCCTGGTTTGCCTCAGGCAGGAGCTTAAGCCCAGTCATTTTTCCATTTTGTCTCAAAGCAGAAGTTTCCATCACAGCGTTTTGCAGCAAGAAATAATCGTGTACTTAAGGTCTATTTATTGCTCTCTAGACTGTGAAAACACCTAACACCTTTTTTTTCTGGTACATAATGACTATTCCACTGTGACATAAAAGGTGATTCCATCAGCCAGGGGACACCTAAGGAGAGGAACTTCTGGTCTCTGTCCACGCAGTGTATCCTAAAAGGTCTGAAGCAAAAGCCCCTCAGAGGGCCTTGCCCACGTCGGCACTGCCCACTGAGGGGTAAGGCAGCTTGTGGGCTGCTCCTTTCCACCACCACTCGTCTCCTTACTGAAAGTACTTGTAAACGGACTCACCAGCCTTGTAAGAATACTACTGTTTGCCGCCTGGCCACACTGCCCTTCTAAAGAGAACAACAACAAAGATAATAAGGCTCTGAGAGCTTACCGTGGTACTGGGGTCAGCTCAGCCTAGACCCCCTTCCATGCTGGGCAGAGCCCCTTCGACGAGAAGCGTTCACTAATAGCCCTCACCGGCGTTCTTAGGCCGGATGAGCTGCCAGCCTCTGCGGCACGTCGGGTCTGTAGTGGCAGCACCCTCCGAAAGACGCACCAGAAGCCGCCGCTGCTGCAGCATCTGTCCAGTGTCCTGCCCGGTACGTGGCAGGACCAGTGTTAACACAATGCCTGTCAATTAGCCTTACTTTTTTATCAGATGAAAACCAGGCTCCATCACACTGGCAGGTCTCTGATCTTATTTATTCAGAAGATCCTCAGCAAACCTCTGCAGGGTTTTGCAGTAGTCCCTTACCATATCCAGTTCTAGGGAACAGCCCCACATTTTCATTATACGTCCCCTTGCTAAAGTCCTTTGGCCTTCTTTATGGCAGGAGTAAGGTTACAGGAAGCTGACTTTGTATCATCAAGTCGGCGCTGTCCACTAGAATCTTCTGCGCTGATGAGACGCATGCCGTCTGTGCCACCAGCATGGTAGCCCCTGCCACACGTGGCTGTGGAGCCCACGAAATGGGATTGGTGTGGCTGAAGAATTAAAATTTGAACATATTTTAATGTTAGTTCATCGAAATGTAAAGTTAGGTAGCCGCATGTGGCTAGAGGCTGCAGTTGAGGACAGGGCAACTCCCTTCTGGAGAAGTTTCCACTTACCACAAGGGGCATCTCACAGGTCTTCTGGTAAGATCTTCATTCAAGTTTACAGGAACCAAAACAAGGCTCTGCTGTCCACTCTACGATTTCGTCCTACTCAGCCTTCCTCTTCAGCCTCCTCCATAGGTGACACACATGCACACACGCACACTAGTTATCACACCAGACAAGCATGCTCTGGATGTCCGTGCTGCCCTCACTGGGCCTCTCGTTTTGAAGTGTCCCTGCCTGCCCGCCGTCAGCTGTTGCCTCCCTTCTCAGAGTGTCCATTTCTTGCTTCCCTCAGTTCCCCTGGACAGAATTAATTGTCTCTTGAGTTCCTAGGTACACATAATTGACCTTTGTGACTTAAACTAGTGTATCAGGCACACAGAGAGAGGACTGATGGATTGGTGGAAACAGAAATCAGGGTTTGCAAGAACCAGAATCAAAACAGATTCCATAGAATGGCCGAAGGGCACACAATGTCCTGATTTTACACCACATAGTTTCTGTAACTATCTCGGCTTTGCCTCATTCTCTACGGAGCAGTCCAGTGCATATTACCTTTGACAGCATCGCTGAGTTGGATTCAGTCGAGTTACAAGAATGGGTGTCCTGAGTGCACCCCGTCATCTCACCTGGAGCAGAGCGCTGCGGCGTGAGGGCTCTCAGTAGGAAACTGGGGCCCATGGATACTCAGCTGTGACTTCCCCGGGTGGGACAAGTTCAGCAACACACAGGCTTTACTGCAAAGCTGTTCACGTGCCTACACGTCCACACGGCCAGGAGGGGCAGGACTGAGCACGAAGGAAGTGGTGAGGGGTGCTCTGGAGGAGCTTCCAGATGCCTGCCGCTACTCGTGATGGCCGAGAAGATGTGCCATGCGGACCTGTGCCCAGCAAGGAGGGCGCCTGCAGGTGGAGGCGCCAGTGAGCAAGGGCCTCCCGCAGGGCTGCGTAAGGGTCCCGGGTGGTGTCCGGCCCGTGCTCGTGCCCAGAGGAGGCGGCTTGGCCACTGGTCCCCCAGGCAGGGCTCCGCTCTGGTGAGTCTCTGTGCCGCTCCCGGGGGTCGGACCTTCATCACTGGCCGTGCCTACTCCAGCGCTCTCCTCTGTGTCTTTCTCTGACTTTGCTCCCCGTGCAGGCCTTGCACCTCTAGCGACGTCTCGGCACCTTCTTCCCAGAGGCCCTGAATCACGCGATTTAATAGGTCACTTCCAAATTTACACAGGGGTCAGACCCATTGCAAGGCAGGACATACCTCAGTGGTCTCTGAAGACACAACCAACTAAATAACAGAAGTAACATAAACATATTCTGTCTGCTACTTTTTAATTTTCACATGAAGAACTGCTCTTCCTGGAACTTTTTTTCCTGAAATCAAGGTGGGTTCAGTCAGTCCCAAGAACTTTTTTCCCACCTGACTGATAAAGCAAAGAAGTGACCAGTCTCTGTTTGTTACTGCAACTGACAAAACGAGATTTCCTGTTCTTCTAGGCCAACTGGAACAGAATGGAAAAACTTTTTTCCCAACAGGAGGCCACACAGAGGTCAGTGTCTGTCAATATATATGATTTTTCTACTGCCTGAAAATGACCTGTGATTCTGCCCCTAGAATATATTCTCCCACCTTGTCCAAACACAAATCTAGATGGGAAAACATATTCTGGGACAACTCCCTTGGTGGAAGGATGTACGAGCTCATTCATGCTCAGACCAATCAGAAGGATAATCTTAAACTCATCTTCTAATGCAGAGTTCTCCGAGTTCCTGTGAATACTGTAGACGCTGCTGGAACCTTCTGACTCCACAAACTTTACAAAGTTTGACTTTGAGAAATGACTACACTGCCATCAGTCCCAGCTGCTCTGTGGAAATTTGTATTGTATTTGTTGGTAAACCATAATGACAATCCCAATGATTTGAACACATGACAAAATGTAAAGCTGAACGAAACTCTCTTCTTTAAAACAAGTCAGACTAAGGGAATGACAAGGGACTTGAGAGGTTGTTTTTAAGCCACCATCAACACTGGGTTTCATTGCATTATAGCTGCTTCTCAGCATTTTATGAAAACAGTAAGAATTACCCAGATGGATTGCAAACTAATCCCAAAGTTCTTTTAGTTTATTTTAAAACTCCTCAAAGAACAAAGATCTGTCACACTTAACTTCCTCAATCCTGAAAAGCTGTGAACATACACCGTCAGTTTATATAGTCTTGGCGATGGTGACTTAGACACAGTAACTCAAAGACAAACCTGAAGGTCATAAAATCCCACAAGCTGACCAGATCAAGTGGTGAAAGACCAGAAGGCACAGCAAGAGGCTGGGGCAAATCCCAGAACACCTGGCTGAAGCCCCGTAACGGCTCTAAGCCCTGTTTTGCTCCCCCATATTGTGGGATGCTGGCCTGGAGCCAGAGGTGAGGATACGTGTTTCCACAGGTATGATGTTGGAGCACAAAGAAATTTCTAGCCAGGATTTTTTCCCCATCTTCACATAGGTTTGGTTAAGAGAACATTAACAGTGGAATGCAACCAAAAAGGCCTAAGACCTATGAGTGTGATTAAAGGCAGGAGTCCTTGGAGGCAAGCAGTTGGACAAACAGCCTTTTTGGGTTGGTTGGTTCTCAGGCTTGGTTTCCCCTTCAGTGTCCAGGTGTGGTCCCTGCCTCCCAGGAGTCACTTCAGCCTTGGGAATAATAGCAGAAATCTGCCCAGTAACCCCACACCCAGCCCATCCCACTACACACACACTTTTATTCCCATGATGATCAAATAAACTTAGCCTATTTGAATCTTCAGACCTTTTATCTCCCAGTCATTGCTCCGAGCACGTTAGGTAGAGATTCCACTTCCAAGGCCACGAGCCGTGGTCTGTCCTCACCACAGGAGGCGGAGCATCAGAATCCAGTGGCACCCGCTCAGTGACTCTCCTTAGTGTCACGTTCACGTCTCAACCTGGATTCAGAAGTTACTCAAGAAAGGCTTCTGCATTTGAGGACATGTTACGTCATTTCTGGAGAATCCAGGGTTAAGCTATTCATTTCATATCCACTCACCTCTTCTTCTCTTTTAGTCAAATTTCAGAGCTATAACAGTCCAGTTTATAAACTGTTGGGCTTTCCTTCTCATGTGCCAGTTTTAACAACAACACAAAGTCCTGCTAGGAAAGAAACAAAGAAGCAGACAAATAAACAGTGATGAACCGAGTGCTGTAATAGGAGAAATCCAGGAGTCCAGTTCAGGGAAATGAAGAATAAACAGGACCCTGAACAGTGACTTGGGGTCAGGCTGGGAGTTGGGGGATGGGAGGAGGGGGCGCTGGGTCAGAGGGACAGAATTCACAAAGTTTCCAAAGGCAAAAGGGGCCAGAAGGCATCTAGGATTGAGTTCTGCCTTTGGGGGGTGGGCTTAGCTGATGATAAAAAGTAGCTTCGGAGGCTCTTTCCAGTGTCCAGTGGGGCTGGATCCTGAGGGAAAGGCAGGCACCGGCCCACACATTCCCAGCACTTTCCATAGGTATATTTATGTCTACATTTACTCTTCCTAATAACCCTGCCTGGAAAGCGTCATTGTCATTCTTATAAAAGAGACGCTGGGGCTCCCTGTCAAGTGGCCTGCTCCCTTTTGCTCTGCTCTGTTGGTGAGACATCCCCTGAGGCTCAAGTGCTAACCAATGTGGGGCAGGAAGGCTGCGAGCAGACGTCTTTCTGCAGCCCACAAGCTGCTCTGAAGCCACAGCTGCCCCCACGCTTCTGCTCTGCCCACTGGGAGACCCATCTGGGGCTCTCGTAGGATTTAAGCTTTAGGCTGATTCCCTAGGATATCGCTGGCAGAAATAAAAAGTGACTCACTCAACAGAATTGGGATGTGGGGTTCTCGCGTCTATTTTTATAGGTATTCAATCTGGGGAATCTGAGTTATGAACAACAGACTTCATGGGTTAGTCAACTGAGTAAGAATGACGAACTGGTTTTCCCCGGACAGAGATTTGCACAGTCACCAGCAACTTGGGCAATGCCCAGAGCAGAGCCAGAGCAGCAGCCGAGGGGCGTGGTGACCTGGCTGTCCGTCTCCACCGGCAGCTACAGGTGGCGTCTGCAAAGCTGAATCCAGAGAAGGGAAGGCGTCGAACCTGCCTGGGTCTTCTAATCTCGTGCTCATTCTCAGGGTTCTGATCTTGTCAGGCGAAATGACACCGAAGAGAGCTAAGCCCATGTGTGGCAGCAGCAGAATTCCTGGGTTTTGATCAGATAAAATCCATGATTTCATGTCTTTTTAATTCTTTCTAGGGGCCCGCAAGTTCATAAGGAAACACTACTAACAATAATGATTGAAAAAATCTGGACGTTATCTTCATTACGCAGACGCTCAGGTTGTTGGGATTTGCCTCCATGAATGAGCTCCCTGGTCCAGCTCAGACACATCACCGTTCTGCTACTGGCAAATGTCAAGCTTCCCATCTAGGAAAGGTTTGGGGCTGGGCGAGCAAAGAAGCAACAGAAATGACGTGCTGTCTTGGAACAGACAGGAAGGTGAGACACTGCATTTCAGCTGAAGATTCATGGGAACCTTAGAACTCCGTCAAAGTGAGGCTAGAAATCCACCTGTAACCACTTCAAACAAGCACACAAAGGGCAGTGTGTTTACTGTCTCAAGTGCTGGGTGTCCACTGCCCCGGGCGGGCTCCCAAGTGTGAGGGCAGCGGGCTGCCGTCCAGCCCCCCGCTCCCCGGCAGTGCCCCTGCCGGCTCGCCCAGTCCCGGGGTCCCTCGGCTGGCGCCTCTGCCTGGCCCGGGGTCCTCCCCTCCCGGCGTCTGACTTTCGCTTCCGCCAACTTCCTCCCGCCTCCTGCTCCCGCTTCCCCCCCTGCTAGGCCCGCAGCGCCCAGACCTGGAGGCGCCCACCTGACCCCTCTGCCACTCCGCAGCCCGAGCACTGCTTTCCGGGGGCACAGCCAGGGCGCAGGGAGGGCCGTGAGGGGTCTTGGCTGGGGCCGGGGCTGTGGCCATGCACAGGTGGGCGCGGGCCCCGCTTGCCCCCGGCCCGGCAGCGGCGGACCCAGAGCTGGCTCAGGTGACCCTCGGGGCTGCCAGGCCCGGGGCCAGAGCTCCAGCTCCTGGTGGTGTGGGGACCCCTCACCTGCCCAGCAACTGCCCACCTGCCCTGCTGGCCATGCCTGGGGGCAGCCCCCAGGCCACGGGGACTCCAGGGGGAATCCGGGAGCAGGGCAGATGCCCCTCCACAGGCATCAAGGAGGAATACTTTCTGCTCTGACGGCCAAAACATAGAAGCATCTTTATCAAATAATTCTCTGCAATCTTTTCACACATTTGAGTGTATGTTGTAATGTGTCTGGAAGGACGAATGACTGTCTCCTCTATCAACAAAAGTGGCTTAAAAATCATAAAATGTCTTCCCAATACAGTGTAAGTATTAAACGGTTTATCTAAATGGACTTATTTGGAATCAGAGTGACAATCAGCATTATCTAGCATGTAAAACAAGCAAACAAACAAATGAAAACAGCTTCATTCTGACTATCTCTCAATGATGGTTAATTGGCTGACCTGGCAGGCGAAGGGAAAAAGTCAAATATGAAATAGATGACATCTGGGGAGCTGAGGCAAGTCTTTGTTTCTAAAACTTTATATACATTGTATTCCATGACGGAAAACCATGAGTTTATCAATGAAAATTCTTAGAATCATCCAATATTTTCTTTACATCAGATACTTCTAATAACATGTTGACAAACTTATGTTTACATATAACTTAGGGGGAAATGTTTTTTCCATTACCGTTAAATGAATAGATGTTTACTCTTAATCTGCTGTCCTCTGAGTGGACTCTGAGAGCAGAGGCAGGTGACAAGCAGGAGCTGGGACGAGGGAACAAGGCTGTCAAAGAGGCCACAGCCAGCTTTTCATGTTACACGTTTAGCAAGACCGAGAGAGAGAGAGAGAGAGAGAGAGAGAGAGGGAGAAAGAGAGAGAGAGGAATTCGTGAAAGTTGGCACAGTGTCAGATTATAAACACATGTCTTCCAGAGGCGGGCTGGATAAATGGTATTTCACAAGTTAAACAAGCAGTTGGTTGGGAAAGAGACCAGAGACAAAAAAGGAAATGGTTTCATCTCATCTCTTCTTCCCTCTTGGTTGGGGCAGAAAACCCTGCCCGGAGGCTCCCCACCTGGACGTGACACACACATCCGTTTCTTATGAAGCGGATTTTACTTTTAACACATCGTGTGTTGTCTGCTGCTCTCCCCAGACACACTCGTCCCCCACGATTCCCAGCTGGGGCTCCCGAGCTGATGGAAGCAGCCTGGGTCCTGCGGGGCGAGGACAGACCCAGCCACGTGCCAGGAAGACCCCCCAGCCCCCCAGCCCCCAGTGCCCCCATCTGCTTTCTGCCGAAGAAGCAGTGCCTGCGCCTCCGGCCTCCGCGGGGCGCCTACACATGAGGCGCAGCTAACGACATGGCAGTTTGAACAGTTCTGAGCAGGGGCGGTGGGCGCTCCAACACGAAGGAGCCCCGTTCCCTCCTGCTCCGCCACTACTGTTGGGGGAACACCGGGGGGGGGGGAAGCAAAAGCAAGTGCCTGCCGCTATGGGGTGACTGTCCCAGCTGCCCCTTTCCCACTGGCCCTGGGTGAGAAATCCCGGCCTCAGCACGAGCAACGCAGAAAGGGCCGAGGTGGCGGGAGAGCGGTGGCACCCAGGGCACAGAGGCTCCCTGGTCATGGGGGCTCAGCAGAGCGGCCATGGGGAGACAGTGGAGGCCGTAGTCACATGACCTGGTCCATAGCCTTGTCCAGTTCTGGATTGTCCACTAGCCTGTCGGCCCATCCCCAGGCCCACCCACATGGACGGCGGGCACACAGGTGCCTGCGGCTGGCGATGGGACACGGCCGGGGGGGATCCTGCCCTGGAGGGGGCCCTGGAAAGAGCCTGGAGGTGGTCCTGTGGGGGGCCCTGCAGGGTGCCCTGGAGGGTGCCTTGGAGGGGGTCCTGGGGGGGTGGGCCCTGGGGGTGCCCTGGAGAGGGTCCTGTTGAGGGGCCCTGGGGGTACCCTGGAGGGGGTCCTGCAGGGAGGTCCTGGATGGAGTCCTGGGGGGACCCTGGGGGGGGTCCTGCAAGGGGGTCCTGGATGAGGTCCTGGGGGTCCCTGGAGGAAGTCCTGGACAGGGTCCTGGGGGGAACCCTGGAGGGGGCCTGGAGGGGGTCCACTCGGTCTAGGGCCTCGACGGCCGGCCGCAGGGAGGGAGGGAGAGGCCAGGCCGGAGCGGGTCTGCCCTTTGACACCTCCTCTGGGTGGGGTGGGGACAAGCCGATGCCAGCTGCCTACCATCTCGCCGACTGTCCCCCCCACCCCCCGTCCCCGACCCGCATCCCCCTGGAGGAGGCGGCACCGGACTAGGTGTGTGCCCCCCGGACAGGCGAGGCTTGGGTGGGGGCCTCTCTCCTGAGGCCGGAAATGCGAGGGACGCTGCGGCCACAGCCGAGCCGGAGCATCCCCCGCAGCAGACGCACCGCGGCCGAGCCGGGCAGCGCAGGTACCGGCTCCCTGACGCTGAGACGCGCACCGCGCTCGGCGCGCACGCAACCGCCCGCTCCGCAGCAGGGACTGGTGATGCCCCAGTTTTTGAAAAATCAATTAAAAACTATTCCCGGCTTTAAGCCAACTACTTTCCTTGATGTTTAAAATACCGCAGCAACTTACAGAAGCGGGTCTGTGAGACGAGGCCCACGTGGCATCCTCCGTGCCGCAGCTGAGAGGAGGGAGGCCGCCCGGCTGGGGGACCTGGCCCTTTGCCCAGGAAGTATCTGCAGCTGGGGGAACAAATTCTGCAATTTGTAAATAAGAAGAAAACAGAGCAAAAGCCCCAGAGGAGCTAAAAGAGCCAGAGAAGGTGAGTGGGGACGCACAGAAGTAGATGAGACTTCTCCTCGCCTGCTTCAGGAGGAAGCACCGACTGCTGTTGCTTCCACTGAGAGTCAGGCCAGCCCGGTAAAGAACCATTGAGGGAAGGGGCTCTTATGCCCCCACATTCTGAACCTGTTAATCGAGGAATGCCCTAAAGTGTTAGGAGTTTCACCAGCCAAGATGCGCACGGTGGAGAGGGCCACCGGGCGGCCGAGGCAGGACAGCCGGTTGGGACGATGCACCCCCGCCATCTCTCCACGGAGCTGGTCCACCCTCCCCGGCACATGACTCAGAAGGAAAAGAAGAGAAACTGCACATACTGCTGCCGGAATTTGACAGGTTTTTTTTAAATGTTCCACCAAATACAACGGCAGAAAAATGTTCTGGTCTTCTGCAGTTCACAACACAAGTGTCACGACTGGTGGTGACAGAAATTTGAAGGAGAAATTCGAACAATTCCACAGAAGCTGTGCTCTGGGCCGTGGTCCAATTCCTAGAACTCAGAGTGAAGACGCTGGTAGAGGTGGGGCACGTCTGACAACAGCTCATTTGTTGGCACCGCTGGTGAGTCGGAGGTGCACGGAGCAAGCCACCTCGAGCCGAACGTCCAGGGCTACTCCAGAAAGGCTTTGCACAGATCTTAGTGGGGCTCTGTGGCTTTGTTTCTCCAGGAGAGGAACTGGCTTGGAAAGATGGTCTGCGGCTTTTATTCCATGCAGTGCCCCCTTGGTGCTCTGACCATAACCTGCCTGGGAGGAGCAGAGCCGGAGAACTTCTTATGAACACGTTTATCTACATGTGTTCTAGTTTGCTGGCTGACAGAATACAATATACCAGAAACGGAATGGCTTACAAAAAGGGGAATTTAATAAGTTGCTAGTTTACAATTCTAAGGCCGAGAAAATGTTCCAATTAAAACAAGTCTATAGAAATGTCCAATCTAAGGCATCCAGGAAAAGATACCTTGGTTCAAGAAAGCAGATGAAGTTCAGGGTTTCTCTCTCAAGTGAGAAGGCACATGGTGAACACAGTCAGGGCTTCTCTGTCAGCTGGAAGGGCACATGGTGAACACGGCATCATCTGCTAGCTTTCTCTCCTGGCTTTCTGTTTCATGAAGCTCCCCGGGAGGCATTTTTCGTCTTCATCTCCAAAAGTTGCTGGCTCTTGGACTCTCTGCTTTGTGGTGCTGCAGCATTCTCTGCTCTCTCTGAATTTCCTTCATTCTCCAAAATATTTCCTCTTTTATAGGACTCCAGAGATTTACCAAGACCCACCCAAATAGGTGGAGACATGTCGTTACCTAATCCAGCTTAACAACCATTCTTGATTAAATCACATATCCAGGGAGATGATCTGATTACAGATTCAAGCATATAGTATTGAATAAGGATTATTTATGCCTTTATGAGATGGGATTTTGATTAAATCATGGCTTTTCTAGGGGACATACATCATTTCAAACCAGCACAACATGTGTTCAAAATATGCAGCAATCAGATCACCTGTCCCCCCTGGAAATTGTTGAAATGTTTGCTGGGCTTTCTTGTTTCCTCAAAAATTCCACTGATGTTGCTCAAACACTTTTGGATGATTTTTGGATATGGCAAGGATATAATTTCCTTTGTGCTCTCTTGCTTAGGTAATACTACTTAGGTAAAACTGAAGAATATAGTTTATGTGCCTATTAAGTCTTTTTGTCAAAGGAAACAATATAGTTTGGGGTTATAGAGAAAGGACAATTCTTAATAAAGCACTTAGTGTAAAAAAAAAAAGAAGAAGAAAACACCTACAGAGGGCTATTGAAATTAGTACTGCAGACCAGAGCTCTTTTCTAACCTGCTAAAAACAATAAAAATTTAATTCCCTTGCATTCTTACCTAGGTTCTCTAACTTACATTTTGGAGGATCCTACTTTTAGGAAAATAATCACATAGAGTCATTCCTTACAGCTGAGAATAATAATGATGAGACTGGTAAATAAAATTACATGGACTAATTCAGACTTCTCTGGCTTCTGACCTAAATAAGAGAATGTGCGGTTAATTCAACTCAGAAAATTATCTGGAAGCAGTTTGTGAAACTTGGAAATTTAAGAAAGAAAACATTTTTCTTAAATCTTACTCTAAAGGATATGAAGATTGTTTCGGCACATGCTTCTGCTGTCACATGAGGTGGCCCTCCCGGGCTGGACAATCGTCGCCATGCACAGAGCGGTCCCCCAAATGCCTTCGGGGCCCGAGTGTCTGACGCCCTGGGCAGACTTGTACCCCGACATGCACAGAATATTCTAACTGGGAAACGCCCCAGAAAACCCTCCTGGCTTTTTTTTTCTCTCTCTCAGAGCTATTTCCAGGTGTGTCAGGACACGGACAGTCGCTGAATTCCTGTACAAGCTTTCTCTGCCTTTAAATGCAAAACTTCAACGTGAGACTAAATGTTCTTTACAAAGGGACCAGATCCGATGTCTGGAAATGACCCCCAAAATGCCACCCCGGGTGAATAATTCCTCTCCTCATTTTGTTTCTGGGAGCAAATCATTACTTCGGCTCTTTGCTCGTCGTGCTGGCCAGAGGGCTGGGGGGGAGCCACCCCTGGATATTTCCTCCACTTCCCGAAGCTCGGCCCACCCGGAGCGCGGGGCCCAGAGCCTCCAAGGAGGGCCCAGCCTGGCCAGGAGCGGGTTAAGGAGGGGCCCAGGCACCAAGACAGACCCCGCGGACACCTGCACGGGGTGAAGTCATGCTGGCCTCAGCACTGCCCGCAGGTCTCAGGTGCAAGAGGCATCGGTCTGAGGGAGGCCAGGGGAGCCCCGGGAGCCCGCTCCGCTGAGGGAAGAGCAGGAGGCCGGCATGGGGGCAGCTCCGGGGGGCGCAGCCTGACGCCCAGCAGCTAAAGGGCAGCAGCGGCCGCTACCCGGGGCTCCCAGGTGGGGGTGCGCCCAGCACGGCCCTTCTCACGTTTCTTATGCAGACCCTGCCGAGTGCTTCCAGAGAGGATTTGAGGGCACTTACTTAAATAAAAGGGACACATACAATGCAACCATTAAAAGAACAAGATTGTAAGTTAGGTAATTAAGGGTATAGTAAGCCCATAGCCAGTTTAACCTAGTTTTATGCAACTGAGTGTTAAATTTAGCTCTATTTAGTCAAGGGCAAAAATGAGGGGCGGTGAACTCACGTAGCTTCTATATTCAGATGAAAAGAAAATCAGCAGTTCAGGAGGCATTAGTCTCCTTCCAAGACAAAACTCTAGGAGGGCTCTATTGTGAGCCTGCTTCTACGAAGGGAGTTTAAGTAATTAATAATTACGCGAAAGACATGGATACGCACAGACAGCTCTTGTTTTGATAATTTTGGCCTGAACTCTGAATAAAGGCTGAGGGCATCTTGTAAAGCCCTTTCTACAGGGAGACACTGTAACAGCAGGAGCTTCCCGTTAGCGAACCTCAGACACGAACATGCGCACGTTTTCCCCAGCGTCGCTCCGAGGAAGCTGCTGATGTCTGTGCCACGCGAGCTGGGAGCCGAGGGCCATGCCCCTCCCAATGGCCCACCCTGCCCCGGAGTTTGTGGTGACTGGAGTGTAAGGATGGATGGAGGAAATGTGGAAAATGCTGGTCACTGAGTCCCTCGTTCTCCAGCAGCCGTTGCCCGAGAATGACTTTGCCCAGAGCGGCAAAAGTAGGCAGTCTGAGCTTGAGGTCCCTGAGAGCTGCCTGCAATCCTGGCATTTTGTAATCGAAAGAAAATTCAAATGCTTTATATATCCAATCCGTGAGAAGCAAAGCTCATTTTCTTTTAAAGGAAAATTAGAGCCAGATGCAGACTTTCCAAGATGAGGAGTAAATCACACCTTTGCACAAATGCAGGCTGGGGACTGACTTGTACTAAGGCAGACACCGTTCTGAGTACGCAGATTGAAGCGCCAGATTCTACACAGTTAAGCTTCAAAGCAACAGACATCAATAAGGACCCTTACCTGGAAGTGACAGAAATCCAGTATGAACCCTCAAAGGAAAACAATAAATAAATAATTTGTTATCTCACAAGTTCTAAAGGGGTTACCACCCCATCCACGCATGACAGGTGAGGAGTTTGTTGAGTCTCAGAACTGAAGAACCAGGACCCTGAGTGCGGCCAGGTCTCTCCCACCGTCTCTCACTCTCATTTGTTGTCTTTTTGCTTTGTGCCCATTTTCCTCACACCGGTTCAGGCTTTCTCCATGGGGCAGGCATATGATCATTGCAGTGCCCGTGTTTTATGTCTCAATTCCCCCTAGGATGGGGCTGACTCACGTGCACTCCAGCCCTGCTCCAGACAGACCAATAGACACTGCAGGGACTGCCCCTGATCAGAGCAGTGTGGCTTGGTTCCCCAACCCTGGGGGACTCTCGTTTTCTAGGAGACAAGTGGCCAGAGAACCACCTGGCTGCCGTGGAAAGAGGAGCCATTTCCAGAGGAAAGAGTTGCTGTCTCTAGAAGAAGAGAGAAGATGGGTGAGAACAAACAACATACTAAGAAAAACAGTCTTTTCTCAGAGGCTTTTAAAAGCAGGAATTACCAACCGTCAAATCCTTCTATTCAAAAACTTAATATTTTATTTAATTAATGGATCAAAATTTGTATTCATTAATACCCTACCTGATTCTAAAAGAGGTTTAAGGCCACTTAAAGGGACACATAAAATATACCAATAGGCTACTAATAAAATGTGCCACTAAATCGTAATCTACAAGTTCCGTGAGAAGGGAAAGGAAAAGCAAACGTGGGTGCAAACAGAAATAGAAGTAGAACTGAGCTAGTTGAAAAACACTGTCATAGTCCCATTTGAGTACAGAATTTACTCCATGACAGAGAATGGGAAAGGGGGCATCTGGTAACACAAGTCATGGTATGCATGAAATGAAAACAAACAAACTTCCAGGGTTAGCATGACTATTCCTTATACCAAGGCCAGAAAGAAAATGTTACGGAGAAGCTTCATAGGAGGAGGGTGTGGAATACACGCGTTTCATAGGAGGATACAGAGAGCAGCTCTCAGGACCAGCCAAGGACCCCTGTCGTACCAACACCATCAGGACAAAGCTGCTAAAACGCAATATACCAGAGATGGGCTGACTTTTACAATGGGAGTGTATGAGCTTATAAACTGATAGTTCTAAGCCTGTGAGAATGTTGAAATTAAGGCATCAGGAGGAAGATACCTTCTCTGAAGAAAGGCTGCCTGCATCCGGGGCTCCTCTGTCCCACGGAAAGGCATCTGCTGGGCCTTCGCCCCTGGGTTTCGTTGCCTTCGGCTCCTGCTTCCAGTGGCTCGTCTCTGAGCTTGTGTGGGTCCTCTGTTAGCATCTCTGGGGCTTTTCTCTCTCAGCTTTCTTGGCTTTTTCTATTCCTTATCTTTTCATAAAGGACTCCAGAAAAAGGATTAAATCCCACCTTGAATGGGATGGGTCACATCTCAATTGAAATAACCTAGCCAAAAGGTCTCACACACAATAGTTCTGCTCCCACAGGGATGGATTAAAAGAACGTAGCCTTTTCTGGGTACATAAGCTTCCAACCAGCACAACTAGCTATTCTATGAGGGCCCAAACAATCTGTTCCCGAAATACCTCTCTCAACGCTTTTGACTTAACCCAGTGAAAGGGTTGCATTCATTTCTCATTCAGCCAATATTTGTGGGGTACCTACCACTTGCCAGACCTAGGTGCCAGGAAGGCAGCGGAACAAAATGTGAAGAAATGGATGAAGTGTGAATCTTTCTGATTTCATCCATGGACATCGTTCCTCTCAGGGGAGCCTTAAATAGAGACTTGAGTAATGAGGAATTCAAGAATGTGCTCCCTGGCAAGTAGCTAGCAACTTTTCGGCATTGCCAATTAAGGACAGAATCCTGGGCCTCTGGCAGGGAAGAGCTGGGGTAGAATGGGCAGCTCCCTGTGAGAAAGAAGGAACTTAACAAAGACGCGTTGGCCTCCCCTTGGGGAGGAGGGGGGAATTTCCGTAGTCAGTGCCAAGATCCTTAGAAAATAATGAAATGTCAAAAGGCCCTACATTTCTGTTCCAGATAATTTGGCAATAATTTTAGTCAACAAAAGATATGAGGCAGGAGTAGCTGAACACTAGTCTCGATATAACAAGATCCTTCGAAAACATACTCTCGGGAACACTGAGGCTTGAGCCGCTCTCTTACAAAACTCCAGGAGGGGCATCTGTCAGATGAACTTCAAAGTCACTTGACAAGGAAACGTGCTGCGTGGACTCCGAATGACAGTCTGAAGGGTGAGAGTTAGCAACCAAAGATGGTTTTGAAATAGCTGTTTTGTTTTGGGGAGGGGACTGTCATTAATATGACCACTTGGCTGTTAAAATGCCTCATTATGATTTCAAAATTGTCCCATGCACATCTATAAACGTACTTGCCAGAAACCCACAGTGCCGAAGGAGTAGTGTCTTTCTGAGCAGATGGATCCAGATGAGCCTGCCTGGATGGAAGCCACGAAAGAAGCTTTCCAGAGAACTCCACTGTGCTGCTACTATTAAATAATTCATTCATCAGAACGCAGTCCTGTGTTATTGACCATACACCAAGTGACAGTTTGTGTTTGGATATCACTGATATTGAACAGGGGATATTATTATTATTAATTGTAACTAGCCAACAGGGAAAACTGCTCTGTGAAACATCTCCTGGAAATGCAAGTAAGACCATCCCATCCCTGTAAGCGGGTCCCTCTTACTATTTGCTCTGTCCAAAGAACATGCTTCTAATTAATACAAACATTGGCCAATTTATTGGCTTCATTTAGGAAACAGTTTCTACCCCCACTTTTTTTTTTTTTTTTTTTTGCAGTTGGTATTGTGCTAAAATCTCTGGCTGGACATTAAAGCTTGTCTATATTGAAATAATACAGCCTTGGTTCATGGATTGCTTATTAAATCAAAAGACTTCAGCAGATCATAAATGACACTCAATTTCTGAACTTGTTTCTAATTTCTGTTTTACCCGCTAGATGAAAGAGAAGTAGAAGTGTTCCAATAGTGAATGAATTCCACCCCCGGCTCCCACCCCCATCAAGGATGGCCTCGAGTCTGGTGAACAGGCCCTCAGTGAGGGTTAAATGGGCTCTGGGGAACAAGACTCTGTAGCTGGGATGCTGGAGCATTTCCTTCTTGTAAGTAGATTAAATTTTTTAAAAAAATTTATTCTAGTAACATAGATAGAACCTAAAATGGCCCCCTTCTAACCACATTCAAATATAGAATGCAGTGGTGTTAATTACACGCCCGATGCTGTGCTGCTGTCCCACTGTCCATGGCCAAGCTTTCCCGCCGTCCCTAACGGAAGTTAGGTTCCAATTACACATCAATTCCCTGTTTCCTATGCGCACCTGGTCCCTGGACACCGTGCCCGAGTTCCTGACAACACGCTGCGTTTCGGTCCTTGCTGAGGAAATTGAGGGAAGCTAATAACGGTGATTTTGACTCTGAGCTGGAGTGTCGCCCGGATTCTATGTTTACCTAAGTTGATTATTCATAAGTTCTAAGGAATATTTTTGGTTGCATTTAGATATAATTCTCATATAAACTTACAATAAAAACTTGACTATTTAGAAACACCTGGGAATCAAACATTCTAAAAAGCCAAGTAATACTTATAACTAAGGGCTACTTTCCTTTTAGCTTGAAAGCAGTTTAACTAGATTTTTAATTTTGTTTTGTTTTAACCATTTTAAATAGAAATTTTAATAAATACACATGCTTCTGGTTTCTTAAACAAAAGTTACTGAACACATCAACTCTTTCCTACATGTTGTGGGGTGTTGTTATAACATTACTCACAGAAACTGGCTTCAGGACACATGAGAGTGAACAGTCACAGACAGATGGAGTTTTTTTTTGGTTTTTCTGTCTGAATTCTACTGCTTTCTCCCCTTTCACGAGACAGGCAGGCAATTATTTCCTGCTGCATTTAGAGCTAGTGTCTATTTCAATCTTCTTACCACATTTCAATTTTCAGTCTCTATTCTGTGGTAGGTTACGATAGTAGAAAGCCACATTCAAAAGCGTTGTATGTAAAATAAGGGAATTTAGGTGTAAGTGCTTAAATGGTATCTTCTAGGGAAGAAATGCATGAGCTTTGTACCTGTGTGTTGACATATTTTGTCTACTCTACGGACATCTGTTTTCAGCCTTTTTGACTTCTAGGATCTGTGCTGTTTATTCATAGTTGAGTTTAAAAGGCAGACAGGTTCTACAGGGATGAGAGTTTGATCTATACATTAAAACTAATTAAATAATAAGTTAGCCAATAAACATGCTTCATGAGGTTCTACTATTTTCTGGGGATGAACAGAGCTTCTGTGGGTGTGAAGGAATTTAAAGGAAAGATTTTCATCTTCATGGTAGTTCAGATGGCATGAACTATGGTGGTGGGAGATGGAAAATTAGGCTTATTACCATTTAAGGATATTTCAAAGAATAACAGTTATAAAACCCTTCTAAAACAGAAATGAGAACATTTCTCAGAGTAGGTGATAACTGCGCGATTATTTGTGTGCTATTTTTCCTGATGTCCACCTCTCTCAATAGACTGCAGCTATGAGGCAGGGACAGCGTGGGTTATGCCAGCCCCTTTCACCTCAGTGTTTCAACAGGGTATGACACGACACATCATGGGTGCTCAGTGGAAACCCTCAAATGACCCAATCAATGGCATGTCATGATGTAAGGAGGTTGTATTTCTTGATTCAGAAGGCTCCCTCACTTCCAGATGCGTGTGACTTCACACATGTCATTTCATGTCTTGGAACTCCAGTCGCCTCATGTGGAAATGGAGATGAGAATAATGCCTGCCAAATAAGTTGTCAGGGAGATCAATTGAAATAATACACTGAAAATGTATCTTAAACTATAGGGCATTAGACAACATTTTAACTGCCAAATTACAATAACAGATGAATAAAATTATCAGCAACAAACTTGATAGTTGGTTAAATCTTCTGCTGTTTGCAAAACATACGAGTAACAATAATCCCCAAGGGCTGCTGCTATTCCACGGAGTCAGATCGCCGAGGTTATGTGCCTCCTGGCTGAATCGTGGCCCCGTTCCACCTACGAACTGTTCCTGCTGCTATATCGAACTTGGTTCTCATCTGGTCTCTTGATGTGGCTACCAAGAGCTCCGATGGGGACAAAGGGGGATGTCAGACAGCACCGCAGGGCACGGTCAGAAAATTCCAGACTGGGGGAGTCTCTATGAGACCAAAGACCTGGTTTCTTTCATAAACAAATCTCAAGAAATAAGAAGGCAAGAACGTAGGAGCAGGAAGATGGAGATTCCGAGACGAAAGGGGCACGCCAAGCCACGGCAAGGCATGGTGCCCACCCTGGTTGTTCCACAAACATATTTTTAGGAAGGAAACGAGAGAAAGAAAGAATCCGGAAATTAAGGATGGATATCATCCAAATTAAAAACCCAGAAAACATTGCTGAGGGAACGAAAAGACAAGGGGCAGGAGGAGTCAGGGACGCAGCTGGGGGCGTCTCCTGCCCGCGGGTCCCCGCCTCCTTTTCTGGTGCGCCCATGCTTCGGCGTCTTCATTCTGCAGCCGTGGTGGGAGGCTGCGGAGAGACCTCAGGTCTAATGGACGGCCTGACCATTCCTTAACCCAGACTCCGGGAACGAGCGCTCCAGCTGCTTGTCAGGGCAGGAACTGTCAGCGGCAGTGCCCCCGCCCCAGGGTTGTATAAACACTCAGTACTCGAGGCACAGGGTCTCTCCTTTCTGACACCAACTGGGGCATGTGGAGCTGCTGTCCATTGACTTGACCCGAGCCACTGGCCTCCCGGAAAGACCCGTCCGATGGGATTGCTTCCCCCGCTCTTTCAGACCCCTAGTGCTGTATGGATAATAAAGCGGCCATTTGCTGAAACTTTCTGGTGTGCCTGAGCCCGTGTTGTCGTGGCATACCATGGGGCACGCTGCGCCGCAGAAGCTGGAATTAGTATCTGCAAAGCTCGTCTAACTGAGAACATTTATCCAGATTAAATAAAGAATTCTCAAAACTCAGAAAACAACGTGATTTTAAAAATAGAAGTGAAATTTCACCAAAGAAGGGATTTGGATGGCAACTAAGTATTATGAAAGACGCTCACTACCATTACTTATTAGGGAATGTGAATTAAAACCAAGATGAGCTAATATTATATTGCTTAAAATTTTCCCTAGTGTAAGTTTCACTTTGAATTTATAATGGTATTTTTTAGAAGTAGAACTCTCTCAATCTATGGAAAAAATGAAAATGTACAGAAAAAATAAATAAATCTGTGTCCAAGGAGGTAAGGCAAATATGTAAACTCATAGCACAAAACTTGCTTTTCTAATTCTAGGAGTTTTGAGCAATGTGCTGGCATTCGAATTGGAATCCACCAGACCCCTCATCAGCTGGTACCTCCAGACACTTGCTACCCCACTAGGCTGATTCTAGCTTGATGGTGAGGTATCAAGTCCTGAGCTCCTGGAGCACTGTTAACTCAGAAACTCACCATAACATCCCACATTAACCTAAACAATTTCAGGTCTTCGGTACAAACAATAGACCTGTAAATTTCTGTCCTGTTTTGCTGTCTGTGATTAGAATTGTTCCTTGGTTTTTGACCTTTCTCTTTTCTGTTTAGTATGATTGACAAGGAAAAACAAAGGATGTAAATGACTACAATCAGAAAGGAAAATGGTAATATCACTACTGACCTCCCAGAAAAAAAAGGATTGTAAGAGAATATAATGAACACTGGTACCCCACCAAAACACTAGATAATCTAGAAGAAGTTGAAAATTCCTAGAAACACATCAATGACCCAAATGTCAGGTAGTCGTCACTTAAAACTGGTTTAGTTCAACTACACTTAACAGGATAGATTTGCTTGACTTTTTGTGGGGGAGAACTTGCCTCTGCTGGTGAAAAAAGCAATTCAAGAGAAGGGGTCTAAGCCAGACTTCAAGGGCAGCTGCGAGAGTGACGGAGGAGGAGGCAGCGATGCTTCTGCTGTGGCTGACACAGGGTGACCCATGAGTCCTTTCTGGCTTGGGGGGGCTGCCCTTAAGTCCAGGTGGGCCCTTCCACTGGGCGGCTGGAAGTGATTGTGGTCAACCCCAGCCTCTCTTATGCCTCAGGAGAGTAGAGGGAGTAAAGAGGGCTTTCCCAGAAGACCCCTCTCAGCTGGACCCTTTGCCACCCATCCCCACCGTGACCCCGAGACCCACTCCTCTTTGGTCATCTGAGGTCAACTGAGGACTGCAAAGTGCCACGTCCGAGCCAGGAGCTTCAACAATTAGATCAGGTGCATTATCTTGGGTGCACTTGGGTGCACTTCCTTCAGAAGTCTGCTTGTCCCTGCACTTGGGTGCACTTCCTTCAGAAGTCTGCTTGTCCCTGCACTTGGGTGCACTTCCTTCAGAAGTCTGCTTGTCCCTGCACTTGGGTGCACTTCCTTCAGAAGTCTGCTTGTCCCTGCACTTGGGTGCACTCCCTTCAGAAGTCTGCTTGTCCCCACTTTATGTTTAGGTTCTTTCACAAACATTAGACACATTTAAGGAAACATGGGAGGCACTCGAGCGTTATTCGATTACCGAGGCATCAGTCTGCTCTGCTTCTCAAAGGCACATTGCTGTGCGGCCTCAATGCGACAGGGAAGAGAGAGAAGCTCATGCTGTGGGTCATCTTTCTCTAGAACACAGATGCTGAGACGCAGGCCGGCAGAATTGGGGTGGGGTTGCCCATTCAACTCAGGAGTGTCTGAGAGAGACCTGGGGACAGACCGGGCACCCAAAGAGGACAGTGCGGCCTTTGGGTTGGGCCATAGGCTTTAATGGATGGCTGTGTACAGGGTTTGTGTTAGATTTGTCCATTTCAGGACGGAAATGGAATTGAGCCTCTGATAGGTGAACTGCAAGTCAATTTGGAGACAATCTAGTTTTTGTAAGAATGTGCTTGTTTTCAATCTCTAATTAGGTCATGTGAGGTGGGAGCCCCACATCCTAGACTCTGTTTCTGACTCAGAAATTGATTTTGCTGCCCTTTTTATTTATGAAATATCAGGGATATGAAAAACCATAATTCCTCGGGGAGCCTAAAATGCCCTGAAGCCCCTCCAGGCTTCTGAGACAAGGACTTTAAGGGTGAGTGAGCACTTTGGCTCTTCCTTTGGGTCCTAAATATCAGAATTTCAGTGAAACTCCTACGTTGAACAAAACTGGTCTGAGGCTATCAAGGCAAGTTGAGAATGATGACGTCAGTGTCGCGCCCACGCAGCATCCAGCGCACCAAATCTGAACGAGCAGTTCATACGGAGAACCCAGCACACACAGGTAGAGTCAGACTTAGTTTCTCACCAGAGTTCATACCTGAAAAACAAAAGAAGAACAAGAAGAAGAAATCCAGAGCTGAATTCTGGAGACTGCGCAGGGCCCCCTCCAGGGCTCTCTCTGCAGAGGCCCTGCGGAGCTCCCATCCACCCCCAGGTTTGCTTTGGCTGGGTGCCGACAGGGCTGTCTGACGAAGCATGGCTCCAGGAGACTGCACGCCCGCTGCAGGCACAGCTGGGTGGTTTGGATCCCCACCCCAGGGACGTGTACGGCTTGTCTGCCTTTCACACCGCTGGGCAGCCTCAGACATCGTAGTCTTGAGTGGGCACACGTGTCTCTACTGCAGTTTCGTTTTCTTCAGAGGGTCGGTCTAGAGACAGACCAGGGGGCCGTTTGCCAGGTTGGACATGCAGTGCTTATTCTAGCCTCAGCTTTGCACCTGATAGGAATGGAGAACACGTCACCCTTTCAACCTGGAGGAGAGAATTTGAAGGACACATTCTTTCTTGCTAGACCTTACTGTTCCCTTTTCCATGCTCAGGAAGACAACTAGTTCCCCTCCTGACAGTAAACCTCCCCAAAGTCTACATACTTTACTTTCAGGACTTCCATGGGATAGCCTTTCCTCGTGCAGTCAGTTCATCTTTCTTGAGTGGACAGTAATATCAACCCATAATCACTGAATTGCCCCATCTTCAATACTCTGAAAACATCGCTAATCATTGTACAACTAAAGAGAAAAGGAAATAATGCCAGATAATTTACTTATTCAGGAAATATTTTGTCTGAGAAAGACAAATTAACCTGTCACCTCAGTTCACAAGAGTGGGAAATAATCCATGGGCCTGAGGTCCACCTGCTGCACACGCCAAGGCAGCTGTGGGCCCGCAGGGGTCTAACTCAGTGAATGTCATCACGCATCCTCTTTGCTTCATGCCAAAGTGTAAGGTCAGACAGACAGGTCTATGAAGGGGTGCTGCCACCTCAAACCATGAAGCAACAGCCATCACAGTTTTTGGTGTAACACAAATGTCAGTTAGCAAACATTTATTTAGAATCAGCCATGTCCCACTGCCCTAGGTTCTGGGGACTTGGAAATAACCAGGAAAGACAGCAGGCCCTGCCCCAATGTCTGCTGAGCCTTCCAGATTGGTGTTGAGGTCTAAATGGAAAGACTAACTGCACCTTGACAGTGGGGCTCTGCAACCCTGCAGAGTCTCCTCTCCCAGCTCTGCTCTAATGTGCTCAGGGTTAAATGCACTCATGATCCTCTCTGGCTCATCCCCAGTGCCCAAGCCCTTCGGGGAGGGGGAGCGCCGAGCCTCTGCCCTCCATGAGGACTCCCCTGCCCCCCGTCCCCCTTCCATGGGTTGTCCTACAGCTCTGCCAGACTTGGATGCAAGGTTGCCAAATGGCAGTACTTAGTGTGGAAGAGTGACCACTGCCCAGCACAATGTCAGTTTGTCATGTGGCCTTGAAGCACCCTTGCACCAGCCCTCTGGGATTCCATCTACTGCACCTTCCTTGCTAAGATGCCTGAATTCATCCCTAGGACCAGGCTATGGAAAAAACACCCAACATCCTTTGAGGCCTCATAGGTGCCAGCACTTTATATGTTTGAATGCATCTAACTCTCACATTTGCCCATGGAGGGGTCAGTGCTTTTACCTTTCTCATTATAGACAGGAGGGAAGTAAGGCATGGTATATGATTCATCTATTGCTGTATAACCAATGACGGGAAACTTGGAGGCTCAGAACAACACACATTTATTATGGCCCACTTTCTGTAGGTCCAGGCTGGCCTCGTGGGGTTTCGTCTCAAGGCCTCTCACAAGCCGTTGGGGGCTGGCCAGGGCTAGGTCTCACCAGAAGGCTCACCTGGAGAAGGGTGCCTCAAGCTCACTTACATAGCTGTTGGCAGGATTCACATCTGGGCTGCTGCACTGAAGGGCTGGCTATCAGGATGGATGCCTTCAGTCCCTTCCCACACGGCCACTCGCATCATCAAAGTAAGAAAGAAGGTCTGCCGGTAAGGCGGCAGTCACAGTCTTTTAACCTAATCATGCATGGGGCATCCCATTGCCTTTGCCACATTCTGTGCATTACAAGCAAGACCCAGGCCCTGTTGACACCCAAGAGGAGTGGATTACACAAAGGTGTGACCCACAAGAGACACGGATCAGTGGGGACCATCTTAGGGTCTGTCTTCCACACGTGGGGAGGTTAAGTGACTTACACAGGGACTGCTGGCTGACAAACAATGAAGCCAGCATGAGAGCCCAGGAAAACCAGCTCTGGAGGAGAGTGAGACTCAAATAGTTTGGAAATCAGGGGACCCATAGAAACAAGTATATAATGTACTCATGTTTTATTGCCTCTTGGGTGAGTTACTAGAACAAGTGATGCCGAAGACGTGGGCTTTTTTGTTATCGTTGTTTTTCCTCACATTGATTTTCAAAAAAAAATTGAAAAAATGTATATGGCTTCCGTATATTTATCTAGATTTACAAAAACCTAAAAAATCAGAATATATGGTTGACACTTCATCCATTCTAGCATGGTAACAGCTGCTGACTAGAGCTAAGGAACAACGCATTAACCGTGTACGTGCCTGTCCACGACAAACCCTTTGAGTCTCCTTCTTGTCACCAAAATGGCCTTCGGCTGAAGGCGTTTGACTCTGCTACCACTGCAGCTGAACAGAAAGTACACTGTGCTTGGAAACCGAATAGCAGTCCAGTGGCGAGTTAAACTAGACGTGGTTTCTCCCAGATAGTTAATCTATATCAAATTGTTTTGAATAGTGAGCAATTTATAAGTAGAAGTTAAACATTACCCCCCACACATACAATGTGCTGTTGGCTTAACAAAGTTACATTTATATTTAATAGACAATTAATTACGTAGACCAGAGAGGAAGCTGCCTGCTCACCTTCTCACTCACAATCCAGCACCACTTTGTAGCAGCTCCCTGAGACGCAACAGCCTTTTTGGCACTTGAATTCATTCTTATTTGTTCAATGAATATGTAGTGAGCTCCTATCCTTCACGCTAGGCACTATATTAATAAATATAATTGTAATAAATTGTGACACATTGACATGCACATGAGAGACAATTTCAACAATGTCTTCTGGCACGTCTCCGGCGTGATGGAATAAGACCTGGAACTTCTGGTTTCCAACATTCTGGGATGACTTGCTTCAAATTCCCTTGATTCTTCATATAAAATTGCAAGGTTGACTTGGGGTTATGAACATTATTCTCAGCAGGTTCTTTCCAAATTACTATATAATTGTATGTTAATTGTCATATTCTTTATACTTCATATGAGCTTGTATAGGAAATACAATTACAGCTATTAGAACCCAGGCTTTGATAATTAGGTTATTCAAACCAGCTCTTTCTTTCTCTTTAATCCCTTAGGAGCAAATCATGAAAAGAGGAATGGTGTTTCCCACCTCAGACCCAGCTGGTAATTCTGTTTGTCCCATGATTTCACAGCTGCAAATCAGCCACCTCCCACTCACACTTGTCTCTGGCCAATGATGCTTTCCTTAATTAGCACATTACTTTGGCCCTAGGTTACCTAAGTGCAGGCTGGTCTAATTGTGTAAGAAAACCCAACATAGATGCTATTTGCCTAGTCATTGAACAAAGGAAAGTGATTTGTCTGGCTGCCAGATTTGCCTTGCCTGGTAACTTCTCTCTCTTACATTTTAGCCTGGTGTCTAGGCTTGGACTTGCATTTGTGGTGCTATTTTATTTTGAAGGTTCTTATACCTTTCCCAACTTGAGAAAGGCCTCTGGGAAAATCCAGACAGAGCTGCACTTTGTCTAAGCCTGTGTGAGGCAGTGCCCAGGGCCAGGTTTCAAAGGTAGGAACAACCAGCTTAAGACAGATCTTTCTTTGCTATAGGTCAGATCCAGCACTGTCCTTTCTTCCCTTTTCACTTTACATTCCCAGGGTCCCTGTCACTCCTCTGGGTAGTTAAACCGCAGAGATGAAAACTTTGGTCTACAAGTCATATGTCAAAATTCATGTATATTACTGAGGTGGGCATATTTGAGGAAACTAGTGATTCCTGCCATTCTTTCTGCTTACCACTGGAGCTTTAGATTAATTCTCTTGAAATGGCACCAAGTGAAATTTGCCTGAGGAGAGCACGGGGCAGAGATTGAAAGTGGGGAAAGGATGAAATGAGAGAAGCACACATTGCGCTTTTCAAATGGCAAATTCACTGAGACTCTACCAAGTATATTAGGGTGCACTGGATGCAGAGAAAAGATACAAAAACTGTGCAAAATCTGCTTCCATGAACCTGGGAGATAGAAGGTGAGCTGACACAGAGTGGTAAAATGACGGCAATGCCATGCGGAGCACATGGAAAGGCTCGAGACAAAAGCATGATTCTCACAGTTGTCTCTGTAGTCTAAGAGGTGGGAAGGAGGGGGAAGGAACTGCAGGCAGTATAATGATATCAGCACAGGCATGGAGTTGTGTCGTGCATAGTGTTTGGTGGACAAAGGAAACTAATCAGGCTAGAGTGATCTGCTTGGAGGACAGAAGGTGAGACTATCGCATGGGTACTGAGTAGCCAATATATATTTCTGAGCAAAGAAATAACAAGATGAAACGAGGGTCCTGGCAAGAACTGTGTGGAAGCTAGGGTGGAGGTGGGAAATGCTGGAGTAACAAAGACTATTTAGGCAACAGCAGAAATCCAAATAGGAGCTGGTACATTGCCCAGGATGGAAACTAAGTAAAAATGTGAAGGACACGTAGAAAAGGGACTGAAAGGTGGGTTTTAATTTTTATTTTTTTTATCACCTGGCCATGGAAAATGTATCAGATGGAGGGCAAAGGAGCCTATGAGGTTTTCAAACAACAACCCAGCCTGATGTGGGCGACCTGGAGTCAGCAAGGTGACTTAGTAAAAGGGAAAGTCCAGATTTCAATAAGTATAGTCACAGGATCACGGGACTTTAAGGCTGAAAAGAGCATCAGAGATCATCTACAATAGTCCTTTCATTTTATAGGAGGGGAACTGAGACCAAGGAAGGGTATGTGACTCAGCCCAGGACAGGGGGCACAGAGCAGAGCAGTGTAAACTCTCTCTTTTCCCACAAGCTCAACCTGTCTCACTGTCCAGCTCTCTGGGCAGAGGCTCTCAATCTGGATTGAGCACCCATCTGCAACCAAACTACACAAATGAGAAAAATAGATTTTTTCAAGAGGCTACATTTAGTTGAAGGACTGGTCACTATTCTATGATTATATCCTTGCTAGTAAATGGTGTTAAAACTCCTTTCATTAATGAAATCAAGCACTAATGTAAGTGGTACCATTTTTAATGCTTTTCTGGGCACGATAAAATATTAGAAATCAACGTTCCTCTCTATTTAAAATAAAAAATTACTGGTCTTTGAAATCTGAGTGTGGAGGTCATTTCTCTGCAGGATGGCAAATTATATGTCACCTGTCCTTTGCAAGAGCACACCGGTCGGGGGTAAAGCCGTCTTCCTCCCCTCTGCCATATCATAGCTCCATCCGGTAGACCTGGGCAGGAGTCCAGGGGCGTGGGCACTGGGAGAGACAGGGGCCCAGGGACCCCCACCACCCAGCACTTCTGTCCCGTGGCCTCAGACAAGGGCTGCTGGTAGCACAAGGGCAGACTTCCTTCTTTGAGAGGGGCGTGGGGCGTTTCTGCAATCCTCTGTCCCACGTAAGAAGCCTCCGAGGGTGTCCTCGGGCCCCGTCCATGTGGACCCCTCTGCGTCCCCGCGTCGGCTCGCTGCCCAGTGCTACCCATCACGACGGGTCGGGGGTCACTTCCGGCCCTCCCCAAGGCCGGCCAGTGGGAGCTCGGGCGCCAGGCAGGTCACGCTGCCACGCGGGGTCACGCCTGGAGCCCCACGCAGACCGCGGTCACAGCCGCGCCGGGAGTGACGGGGCGTGGGCTCCGCTCCCCAGCCAGGAGAGGGACGCTCCCTGTCAGGGGCCTGCTCCTAGTGGTCCCCCTGGAGCGCAGGCTCTAAACCCATACGACGCGAGAGCACCCCCGCCGAGCGCGGAAAGCCCCGCGGGAAAACCCCACGCAGGCCGCGCGCAGTCCACGGCTCTAGGTACCGCACTGCGCCGCGGGACCGCAAGGTCAGGGGCTGCGCGCGTCCGCCGGGTGCGCCGTGCGCGTGTCTGCCGTGCCGCGCGCGCGTCCGTCGAGAGCGCCGTGCGCGTGCTCGCCGCGGCCGGCCGGGTGGGCGGGGCGCGCGGTGGGGCCGCCCGCAGGAGGCGGGGAGGCGGGGAGGCGGCGGCCCGGCTGCAGCGCCGACGCGGGACGGGCCGCACGGGCTGTGGGGCGCGGAGCCGCCGGGCCGGGCCGGGCCGCGGACGCGTCGAGGGCGGTGAGTGCGGCAGACGGGCGGGCGGGCGGGCGCGGGGCGGCCCCGGCGCCCGGCAAATGGCGGCGGCGGCCCGGGAGGCGGACCCCGGCGGGCCCGGCGCGCGCTGCGCGGGGTACGGGCCGGAGGGCCCCGAGCGCGGCCGAGCGCGGCCGAGCGCGCCCGACGCCCGCCTCGCCCGGGGTCGTGGGGGCCGGCCGGGGGGTGGTCCGCGCGGTCCCCGAGGCCCGGGGTGGGGGGCCCGCGCCTGCCCGAGCCCCGCGCCGCCGGCGGGGCCGCGCCCCGGCTCCCCTCCGCCTCGGCGGCGCCTCCCGGGGGCCGCGGGGCCGCGTTGGCCTGTCGCCCCGTCGCCCCAGCGGTGCGGTGCGCCTCGGGCCCGAGCTGGGCTCGGCTTAAATTTCGGACACGGAAGCGCCTCTTTCTGGGCCGGACCTGTCTCCGCTGCGCTCCCGAGCTGGGCTGTGTCGCCGAGGGGGCTCGTGCATTGCGGTGACGGGCTCCTGGCGCCGCTCCCGCCGGTCGAGGTTCCCCGCGGCGCACCTGTTGCCATGGCAACGCGGGAGGCTACTTTGTATCCCTGCCTCGCGCCGCGGGGTCGGGGCGGCGCGGACGCTGTGTGCCTTTCGCTGAATCACTCTTCTTGCTGCTTCGTCACTGTTTCCTACTACAGAGGTGTAACTGGGGATAAGGTCCTGTTTTGCTAATTTTTTAAACTGCAGATTTGTTTCCATCTGGTCCTTTAATACAGTGACAAGCTTTTTTTCTGGTGACTTTAGAAATGTTAGTGGACTTTTGTGAATGTTTTAAGGGAACTGAAGTTTCAAATGTAGGCAGACTTTTAAATAGTCCAAGTGCCTAGGTAATTAATTCCAACTCAGTATTTATCCATGTCCAATATTGGGAAATTTGCTTTTTTAAACAATAGAACAACTGCCAACAAAATACGCCATTGAAAAGCAATGTCATATCAATAGATTGTTAACATTTTGGGATACTTTAATATAGCTTTGGAAGGCATTTTAAGGGCACCAAAGTAGGCATTTGTTACTGTATTCACTGTTTGATATAATGTTAATAAACTGTGACTGATTTAATGGGATAAGCCATATGCTGTTCTGCATGATTTTGAGTAAATATTTCAATTGTGTTCCTAAAACTGTTTCAGTAAATTAAGGAATTATGCTATAGAACGCCACTGTATTTATTGACGACTTTGATGTTAAATTCTTGAGCTGAAAGACTACATAAAATAACATTTTAGTTTCAAATTAAGTTTGGTGAAATAAGTAAGATTGCCCTTGAACTAATTATATTGTAGACAACTAGGCAGTTAGATACAGACAAGCCTGGTTCCCTTAAAACCCAGTCTGTGAAAATCTTTTACAAAAAAGTGTCTTTTTTTTTTAACCATGGACAATGTTTGCTTCATACTTCTTATGATTGCTCTTAATAATTGTATAAACTTAGATGATCCAGTATAAAACTAATTATACATATAATTTTGTGAATATAAATATGACTGTTGTGTGGAGTAAAGTACCTCCCATTGGATGCACACATCATTATAATCAACTTTTGTAGAGTTCTTGATTCTTTCAGAGTAGAGTAGTTGCTGCAAGGTCACACAAGTGCCACTCCTTGGAAGCCTTTTCCCCCATTTCATGTTGCCCATTTTAATAAACTAATAGGAGGATTATTTTTATTTGGGTATCAACTCAAATAGGTTTTAGTCTGAATATCAAATATTAACTACTTTTTATTTCAATTTTTTATCTAAGTCTAATAATTTGTTTTGGTGGGAAACACTACAAGCAGTTAAAACTTTCACTTTGGAATAAGCCACTCTTAGCCATATTTAGACATGGAAGATGTATGTTTTGATTATATCATATCTGGAGGGGTAAAAACCTAAAAAACATTTTTTCATATAATATAAAACGTCAGATCCAAAGTTTAGTAAGAGAATGTATACATTATCACTTAGCCAATTTGTACTCTGTCAGTGGGATAATTTAAATTAATGAGAGTGGATTTTTTACTCGTCTCTCCTTTTTAAACCAGTGACATAAGAAGCCCAACTTAAGCTATAGATTTATTATGGTCTTTAAAACTGAGTATACCTGATCAAAAATCAGCAAGTGTTTGTCTTTAGTATGCACCAGTAGCTAGGATTATACAGAGGACAGAACTTGCCTTTGAGGCGTTTATAACGGTTGCTGAATTTGATATTTCAATGGACTTGTTTGTACCAATGATTAACATTTCAACAAGTTTGTCTACAGTTTCCATACTCAGCATGACATTGTAGCAACATTTGTTGTTTAAGTAGAATTCTATTTCACATAATATCATTAATGGTAGTATTAATCATTATGCTGATACCACTTCCTATTTTGAGCCTCTTTTCCTCATTCTGTTCCCTATTCAGGCACTTGTGCATGCGCAGACCCCAACCCCTTCCTTTCTTCCTGAACCTGACACCTCTAGATTCAGCCTTTCCCAGTAACCAGCCTGCAGGGTTGATTAGGAAATTGAAATAGTGGAACAATATAAAGGTAAACTCTTTATTCTGTGCCTTTTATTATTACATTTTAAAAAGATTTTAAAACAATTAAAGATTGAAATAAACTTTCTTTGATTTGTTTTTCCCTTTGACTTACCGTTTTGATAGGCAGTTTGTCTTACTTCATATTTAGTGCCTGGAACGTGTTACCTATGTTGTCAGTAAATATTTGCACGTAGTTGACTAAGGCAGGTGCAGTGATGTAATTTTTACTCAGTCTGATTGTCTAGTGCTGAATCTATAAGGCTGTATCTTTGTGAAGTATGATGTTTTCTATGAAATCAAGAAAATAAACTTGAGATCCATGCAGTTATTTTTTTAAATTTTTAAATTTTTTATTAATATAATCAGTCAACATACAACACAAACATTCTTAATATATGAACATTCCATACTTGGTGTGCAATCATTGGCTCACAATATCATCACATAGTTGTTTATTCATCACCATGATCATTTTTTGGAACATTTATGTCATTCCAGAAGAAGAAATAAGAAAAAAGAAAAAACTCATACATACCATACCCTTTAGCCCTCCCTCTCATTGACCACTAGTATTTCCCTCTACCCAATTTATTTTAACATTTGTTGCCCCATTATTTATTTATTTTTAATCCATATTTTTTACTCATCTGACCATATCGTAGATAAAAGGAGTATCAGAACAAGGTTTTCACAATCGCACAGTCACTTTGCAAAAGCTGTATCATTATACAATCATCTTAAAGAAACATGGCTACAGGAACACAGGTCTACAGTTTCAGGCAGTTCCCTCTAGCCTCTCTAATACACCTTAAACTAAAAGAGGTTATTATATAATGCATAAGCGTAACCTCCAGGATAACCTCTCGACTCTATTTTGAATCTCTCAGCCACTGATGCTTTGTCTCATTTCTCTCTTCCCCCTTTCATTCGAGAAGGTTTTCTCAATCCCTTGATGCTGAGTCCCAGCTCATTCTAGGATTTCCATCCACGTTGCCAGGGAGGTTTTAACCCCTGGGAGTCATGTCCCACGTAGAGAGGGGGAGGGCGGTGAGTTTGCTTGTCGTGTTGGCTGAGAGAGAGGCCAAATCTGAGCAACAAAAGAGATTCTCTGGGGGTGACTCTTAGGCCTAGTTTTAAGTAGACTTAACCTGTCCTTTGAGGGGATATATTTTATATGAACAGACCCCCAGATTGAAGGTTCGGCCTGTTGATTTTGTTGTCCTTGCAGCTTGCAAGAATATCAGATGTTCTCCAAATGGGGAAGTTGAATTGTCCCTCTTTGTCACCATTCCTCCAAGGGGACTTTGCAAATACTTTTTTATTCACTCCACACAGTTATTTTGACTGTATTATGATTCTTATATTTATGTATGCATTTCACACAAGTCTGTAATTGAGGTACAGTCTTGAATTCATGCAATACATGAAGACAAAGATAGTCTTGACTTTATGAAGCTTATAGTTTTCCTGAGGAGATGAATATTAAACAGGATAGTGATTTACTTAGATTATGACTAGTGTAACCAAGATAATGCAATATGTAATGAGAATTTATAACGTGGATTCATATCTTGCCTTTGGGGTATGTGGGAAAATAATATTTAAGCTTAGACGTAGTCTGATGAGGTAGGTGGGGAAAGGCTGTGTGTGTGTGTGTGGTGTGTGTGTGCATGCATGTGTGTGGTGTGCGTGTGTGTGTGTGTGCGTGTGTGGTGTGTGTGCGGTGGGGTGTGTGTGGTGTGTGTGTGCGTGTGTGGTGTGTGTTTTGCAGCAGGGGCAGACATTAGCAACAGCTCTGAGGCAGAAAGCTGTGTTGAGTACTTAAGGTGACTTTTTAGTGACTTATTTATAAGTACTGTTAATTTGCAATGCTTTATTTATCTCCTTTTGTATAATAATGGATTTGGAAAATTAAATAAATTCTTTTTTGAAGCCTGTACCGTTTGTCCAGAGATAGCCTTAAATGACAAGGTCTTGTTTCATTGTAGGGGATATGCCGTGTCTTAAAACTATTTGCATGGATTGCTTGTCAGCCATAGACTATGAACTGGGAAAGAATTGAAACTGTTGTAAAACATTTTAGTCATTTACAAATATTTTCTAATCTAATGAAACTTTTTCCTAGCAATTCATTCTTAAATATAAATTAATGCAGATGTTATTTGAAATATTAAAATTCTGATTCAAGAAAGTCTAAAAAACTTAAAAATACTGTAGAGTAGTTTTCAGTTCAACTCCTCTTGAACTTGAAAAAGTTTTAGCAACATGTTTTCTACAGGGCCTGCTGTGTCACTGTTGAACTGATAAATCAGTGATTGACATTTTAAACTTGTTTCACAGGATTAATGAGCAATTGTGAAATGCTCCATGGAGGCATATTTACTTTAATAATAGTCATCTTGATTAGAAAGAAGATGGAGCTGGGAAAGTTTTATATTCTGAAACTGAGGGATCTATCCTTAGGATTTCCTTTGGATCCTAACTTTTCTTACTCAATTTTTAACATAGTTAATGGTAAAATGGAATTAGAACTTGGTTCCTCCTTTGCATTCCCATTTTGATGACTGTTAAACTCATAAGCTGCTCCATACTTTATATAGAGTATTAAACTCTTTTTAAAATAATTTAAAACATATAGGTTCAAAGTACACCACTGTGCTATTACAATTTTGAACAGGAAGTCACCCACAAGGGTGATTAAAAGTTGTAAAAAATTACAAGCAAAGTTGTGTAATCTCCATTCCTAAAAAACATCTTCAGACTGGATCACCAGTTACTGAACTGCTGCCTTATTTCCATTAACTGTTATAAGTAAACATGTTATGCCTGTGAGCATTATCTGTAGATTTAGATCCTAGCTGTGCCACTTCCTAGCTAGCTGGACTCTGTTAAGTCACTTATCTTCCTGTACCCCAGTTTCCTCTGGGTTGTTCTCAGGATTCAGTTGGGATGACATGTGAAGAAGCACAAAACAGGTACATAATTCGTGTTCCCTTTCCTTCCCTCTAAGTTTATTTCAATAAATGACTGGTCTGTAGATCCTTTTGTGAAGAAAAACATTCTTATTCAGAGAGAAATAGGGTAGAAGAGGCTATTTATTTTTGAAGCTTGAGAGCTCTCTACTTTCCTACTAACCTTTGAAAACCTGTTGTTTTTGTAATTTACTTGGAGTTGTTTGGAGCAGTTGCTATTTTAAATTGTTTTGAATTAAGTGCTGTTTTTGTGATGTGTTCTGCCTTGTCTGGTCTCATGATGTACAGTAACAGAGTGCTCCAACAAGTTCCCGGAGCAGTGGTCACTTTTGTTGGAACAGTTTGTATTTTTAGATCTCTGTTTAGTAACAGTCAGGCTTACAACCTTCACCATGTGAGATGAACACAAGCTAGTTGTTGCAAAATAAGCAAGCTACAGCTGTTTTCACAACCTAATCACTCAATAAGGTTTGTCTAAAATATTATTAAAGTTTCTCTTTGAATGTCTGCTTAACGTACAAATGTTTGTGGTCATTAATCTGTCCTTTCTCTTATGTGACTCTTTAGCATGGGCAGCTTCACTGTATAACTTGTAAGCATTTGTGGTGACACACATTCAAAAGACCTTAGCTCATAATTTTAACTTTTCACACAATTTTAATATGCAGTTTTGCTGTCAAATGCCTTGTTTTATGCCTGGTGTCATTGAACACTGTAATACCAACTCAGAACTTTTCTACTTACTCAGTAAAACTGTGCCAGTAGTGACTTAGGTAGGCTTGTTGTTCCAGTTTGAGGGAGATCAAGCCCCAGGTGCTGAGATAGAATCAGCACTTTGGGGGGGTGATTAGTTTACACAAGCCACCTGGAACCAAGGTAGAAATTTTGGAAAAATGTATCGGAGAGCTAGCAATCTCTTGGACTAAAGTAAAGAAGATAGACTAAGAATCAGCTTTTTATCCAGAAAATTCTTGTCTGCTACTGTGTAATTTAATTTTGGATCCAGTGGGGCTGAGTTGCATGAGGCACATGGAAGTAGAGATGTTTGATGAGGAATTGCATGGAGACGTCTGGGGTTTTCAAGCGGAGTCTGGGCAGAATGTTGGGGGTGTTCTGAGTGTGTGGGCGGTATTGGAGCTTTTGGAGAAGTGGAGCACACCGTAGAGAATGTGTGATGTGAGTGAGAAATGGCAGGGGACCCTGAAGAGGCAAGAGGAGAGACGAAGGGGGACCAGAGAGGAAGGAGG
>PVIY010008589.1:0-76291 GCA_004026745.1 Myrmecophaga tridactyla
ACCCCGGGGAAAGTTGTTGGAACCCAGGGGCCTGGAGAGAAGACCAGCAGAGACCATCCTGTGCCTTCCACGTAAGAAAGAGCCTCAGTGGAAAGTTAGCTGCCTTTCCTCTGAAGAACCAACAAAATAAATCCCCTTTTATTAAAAGCCAATCCGTCTCTGGTGTGTTGCATTCCGGCAGCTAGCAAACTAGAACACACCATAATTACAATTTAGGCAAGGTGCTTATCTTCTCTAAGATTCTCTTTTCTTATCTGAGATACAAAGATAACAGTAGTGTCTTCTTCATAGCAACATTGTGAGAATTAAGTGAGATAATGTGTATAAAGCATTTACACAGTGCCTGACTCATAACACAATAAATACTACTTATGAAGATTGCCTTAGGTAGGATGCCTGGAAACAGACCCTAAGGAGGAGAATTGTTTGCAGATGACTTTTAAGGAGTGTTCTCAGGATATATACCTGTAAGAAAGTGGGGACAGTAGGATTGGGCAGAAAGAGTAACTGATCCACAGTGCAATTAGAGCTGAGAACTCAGCTGATCCTGCAGGGAGCTGGAGTGGCCCTTCACAGGTGTCACAAACCGAGGCACAAGGACAGGGCGTTGTATGTTTTGCATTGGCCGCGTTGGCTGTAGGCTCCCTCCTGGAGGGCTGTGACCCTCAGGCAGGGCAGTTGCCTGTGCCTGGTGAGAAGCACATCTGTAGGGAGCAGCATCCATGACGCCCAGCTACCGGGAGAAGGGGTTTATCAGCTCTGAAAACAAAATGTGGGGGAAACACAATGGTATTCACTATAGTGATGGAAGACAGAATTAAAAATTTAGAACAAGACATCAATTTCAGATATAAAGAAATATCTGATTAAGAATTATAAATGAGGGATGTCCAGTTAACGGAAGTAATTAAAGACTGCTTCCCCAATCTTAATGTCTCCTACACCCTCCAAAAAACTCTGAGATCAATAGGAAGCAGATTAAATCACATAAATCTCTCATTTTCATCATAACTAAAAGACAGAGGCCAATACAACCTTTAATTATTGTAAAAAAAAAAAAAATCAGTTTTCAGTAGTGCTGTCCCACCAGCTCGCCCTTCAAGCTTTTATGAACAGATAGGAATTTTTGAGGAAAAGCATGTGGAGAGGAGACAAGAAGAGACAGAGTGAAAATCACTGTCAAGAAAGAGGAAATCCATCCTAAATGCGAAAATTCTGAAAAAGCAAGTCGATAGATAAGAGCACTTGCCAAGGAGAGGCACCCTTTGGAGACTTGTTGGTGAAAGGAAAAGAAGCAGTGGTGGAAATTTAGAATACCACAAGACAAAAGAAAATGAAAAAATGTAGAGGCACGCCTCACCCCATTGTCCCCCACCCAAAGCTGAATTTTAAAGAAGCTGCACTTCACTAGTCTGACAGGAGAGGGTGCCCTTGAGCTAGGATTCATGTAAACTACCTCGTCTTGTCAACTCTGTTCACTGAATGGGGAGGAGTTCAGTCTTCATCTATGTGAAATTGCTTTTTGGTCCTATGGTAGGACCAAAACAGAATGGGGAATTAAGACATTTCAGTTGATGAAAATTTCTCTCTGAGAGACAGCCACGAAGGAGAAGAAAATGGCAGTATAACACTCTAAACCAAATTAAGTATCTTTAAACAAACGTTGGGATATGAAAAACACCTTAGGATATTGAACAGCTACCACAACAGGTACTGAGTCAGAAATGGATTAAACAGGAATAAATGAAATAAAAGTTTATTGAGTTCAGGAAATAGAATAAAATAGTGAATTTTTTTCTTCATATATACAGACTAAATTACATGGTGTCAGAGAATAGATTTGAATGAAAACTTAATAAGGGACACTGAATAAAGGGGAAATCAATGAAGAAAATGAAAATGATATAAAGGAATAAGTAACAAGGATCAGAGAGAAAGCAAAATGGAAGACAGGCAAAGAAGAGACATTATATGAACAATTGGAACCTCTGAAGAAGAAAAACAAACAATATTACAGATTCAATATTTAACACTACAATTCAGGAAGACACTCTGGAAATAAGAGAAGATGTGAATGTGCATGCTGAAATGGCCCAGAATGGTAATCTTCAAGCCATTTCATAATAAAACTATTATCTGTAGCATGTATTCAGAGAGAGCAGGATAGGGCAGAGGGAGGGACTGTAAGCAATTGGAGAAAATTGTAAAGGGTAGATGTGAGTTCTTTGCATCTTTTTTGTGATTTAAAATTTTATAGAAATTAAAGTCTACCAACAATGTATGAATTAGAGCAAAACCAAAGTCGAGAAGTGCAGAGGCACATCAAAGAGCAGGGACACGCTTCTAATTCTTCTCACTAGTGAGGGGCTCCTTGTAAAGATCCAGACAGTTTTTAAAGATCTTTTGCCTAATTTCCAGTTTACTGTAAATCACACCATTCTAAAAAAGTCAGAAAATGATCTTAACTCTTGGTCACAGTGCTTACAGTCTGCCTTCAGGTCTTACTGTGAACATTTTCTAATACAGTATTTTTAAGTCTCTTCTGTTCTGTTTCTGCCCCCTAAGGTATATTCTCTTTTCCTCTTGAATTTTTTATTGTTCTGATATTTCCTAATGAACTCCATTCACCTCTGGATACCTTAATTGTTCTATTAACTAAATACTTGAGCAACTACTATATGCCAGCTACTGTTTTTTTGTTTTTTTGTTTTTAATTTGCATATGGGCAGGAGGCACCAGGGATCGAACTCCAGACCTCCAGCAAGGCAGGTTGGAGCTCTGCCCGCTGAGCCACGGCAGCCGCCCGAGCTACTGTTTTGGTCACTGGGAATAAACATGTATAAGATAAACAAAGTTCTTACCCATTTCCTGTTGAGGAGAATAAACAATAATAAATAAATAGGTAGAATCCTTAACCTTCCTTTAGTGGGGGAGATAGGCAGATAATAAGCAATTGAATATATATTATAACATCAGACAGAGCTATAAAGAAAATAAAGTAGGACATGATACGGAAAGTGATAGAGTGGCAGAGGGTGACTATTTTTAGCTAGGGTGTGCAGGACAGACTCTTACATTTGACCAGAGGTCTGCAGCCTCTAGGAAGTAAGCCCCAAGTCGGGAACAAGCTTGGTATGTTTGGGGAACAGTAAGAAGGCCAGTGTGGCTAAGGTAGAGTGAGAGATGGAAAAGGCAGGAGAGAATTTTGAAGAATCCTGTATAGTGGGATATTTGAATTTGAATTTTATTCTGATCTTAATGGGCAGCCTTTGGAGGGGGTTGAGAAAGAGATGATGAAGAGAATGATGTGATCTAATCACTTTAGCTGCTGACTGGATAGCAGAGATGTAAGTGGGGATAAGTGTTTAGGAGTCCGTGGTTGGGTGGCTGCAGGAAATTCCAGATGAGTGAGAAGGAAATTGGACTGTGGTTGTCTAGTGAAGGAGGTGAGAAGTCAGTGGATTTGGAACTTAAAAATCTTGACTGGTTGTGAAATGGAAAAGAAAGAGGAGGTTAGGATATTCTTTGGTTTTTGAACTAGCAGCAACGTAAATGTGGCGTGTTTATTGAGATGGGAAAAATGAATGGATAAGTGGGTTTGGAGGGAAAATTAGGATTTCTGTTTGGACGTATGTCTTAGTTTCCTAACTGCTAAAACAATACCATGTAGTAGGTAGGCTTAACAATAGGAATTTATTGGCTCATGGTTTTGAGGATAGGAGAGATCCAAATTCCAGGCATCAGCCAGAGGCTGTTTTCTCTTTGAAGACTGTAGGGTACTGGGGCTGGCTGCTCGGGATCCTTGAATCCTTGACCTTTGTGTCGCCTGGCAGCATCTTCTCTTCCGGGTTCTGTTGACTTCAGCTTCTGACTGCTCCTGTGGTTTCCCCTCTATCTCTGTCTGAATTTCATTCTGCTTATAAAGGACTCCAGTAATCCAGATCCAGTTGGGCCATACCTTAAATGAAATAACATCTTCAGGAGATCTTATTTACAATGAGTGCACACCCATCAGAATGCAGAACAAGATCAAGGCCACGTCTGAACTGAGATACACAATTCAGTCCACCACAGCATATTGGACTTGAAATGTTTATTAGACATCCAAGAGTCATGTTATACAAATGGTAGGTATTTGAATACTACAGAGGGTAATGTCAAGGTAGAAAATATAAATGTGAGGATCAGTGCATAGAAGGCATTCATAGTAATCAGAATGAATGAGATCACTTTGGGAATAATTGTGGATTGGAAAGAAAAGAGGTATAAATGAAGAAAGTAACTTTAAATATTTTAATTGTTTGTTGGCTTATATAAATATACTTCCCAGATAATCATACAAAAAATAGTAGCAGCTAGTATTCTTTGACTACATGATGTCCTAAGTGGTTTTACATGCATTACCATCCATGTAGTGTGTCTTGCGCTTAATCATGATACACAGAATTTTACTGCATCATTAAAAGATGACATTTTCTCCATCATAAAAAAAATTCATAATCATTTTTATCAATCAATTCTAATTCTCTTAAGAAGTTTCATCTTGAGTTAATAAGAATTATCTATATATGTACTGCATGAACTGGGACTTAGAAGTTTCTCCTTTTGAGAGCAGTATGTCAGGTATGTGAAGTGGTATCTCTGAGAACCTATACGTTCCTACTTTGTAGAAAGAAGGCATGGGGCGGGAGAAACTGAGACAGCAAAAGAGAGAGAGAGAGCACGAGAGTGCCTATGTGGCAGAGCTTGTAAATCTAATAAGTCTTGGCGAAGAGTATATGGGAGTTCTTTGTATGATTCTTACAACTTTTCCCATAAATGTAAAAGTATTTCAAGACAAAAAAGTTTTAAATAACTTAAATAACTAGCTGAGTATAAAAATGATTAATTTTATGCACAATCATACCTCAAACTTAATAATCTTTCAATTCTACCGAGTGTATTATTTTAGCTGAATTCTATTAGACTATAAACTCCTAAGGAAAGTTCCATTAGACAATAAATTCTTAACAAAAGAAGCAAGAAGGAATATATTTCTGGAGTCTCCAGATGTGGAGGCAGAATTGTCAGGCATGGGAAAAATTCCTGTGGTGCAGGGGGAGACAAAGGTTGTTGCCAGAGAGGAAATCCCAGATTATGGAAAGTACTTGGGAGAAAAAAGAACTGTTATTTCAAAGGAGGCATAACAGTGCTGCCACATTACAATACCCGGTGTATTATCATCTTGTCTTTTTTATATCCAAATGATTTGGGTTCTAGTTTCCTATTTCAGTGAAACTTTATTTTCAATTGGAAGTCATTTACAAAGCCCAATTTTTAAAAAAAGAAAGTCATCATTGTTGCTAGATAAACTGCTCCTTCAAATAAGGGATACAGCTTTCTAGTCTTGTACTGTGTCTGGTAAGTTTTAGGCAAAAAGAATCACATGTTTGTTTTTTTCTCCTTCTTATTAATTTACCTCTTAATAACTGTACCCCACCCTAGCTGAGGCTGGACATTTAGAGAACATTTGGCAGATCTGATGCAGGAGAGCGGAAAAGAAAGTAACTAGAGGGAAAAGTCTTACAGTTCCTGGAACTCTGTTTTATGCCAGCCTCAGTGGTGCCTTTCTTAAATAGGGCATGCATGTGTGGAATTCATTTGTTTTTCTGGAAAGTCCTGTAGGTTTAAATGTCAGTGATTCGTGTTTGAGGCGACAGGGATGACTGGCTTGGAAAGTGGCGGTTGCAGAGGTTTTCCTCTTCTGAGTCCTTGGTTACAGTCCGCCTTAGCGTCAAGTGAGTTGTCCACACCCTAGAGCCAAATGGGGGTCTGAGTCTGGCTCCAGGCTACGCTGCTCACCGTGACAGTGGGTTTAGTTGGCACGCTCAGCAGAGATTGCTAGGCTCGGAAGCAAGCAGTTTTTCATTTTTGTGCCCTAGAGGTGATCCATTCAGAAAATTATGAAGGCACACTCAGTTGGAGGCACTGTGAACCAGCGCAGCCTTGCCTTCACTGTTGTGAAATAGAAGAGTCTCACTTTCAGGACTGTCAATCCAATCCTTTTCCTTGGCTGTGGACTCACCTAAGAAAGGAAATACTGTTTTCAAATGTATTCACTCCCAGTGGGCTGTGTTGATTCTATTTGCTTTGCCTAATACTTATTTGCTCTCAGCGATTTAAAGCGCACAGGCACCATTGAGTGTGATTGATCTTTTGGGTAGAAGGATTGTGTCAAACAGTGCTCTTCTTTGTCACACGAAGAAGTTAAAATCAAGTGCATGTATCAGTTGGTATTTTCAGTATTTGGATATTTTCAGTATTTGCAAATATTCCACTTAAAAAAATGATTAAGTTTTTGGGCCACGGTGGCTCAGCAGGTAAGAACGCTTGCCTGCTCTGCCCGAGGACCCGGGTTCGATTCCTGGTGCCTGCCCATGTTAAAAAAAAAAAATTATTAAGTTTTTTTGCTGTTTGTCAAAGGTTAAACAATCCAAGGATTTCTATGACTAATAATTAAGGTCACTTTTTTACAAGAGAAAGGTATATTTTGTTCTACTGGAGAGTGATTTGAATAGTTGAGGACAAATGTGAATCCACTTATACATTCTTCTAATGAGCAACACAACATGAATTAACTCTCAAAAGTATCATTTCTACTTGAATGTATTTGTGGCTAGAGTAGAGAACTTGACAGCCTGGAAATAGTTTGGGTCTGATTTGTTAGTTAACTATCCTACTGACATCCGTTTACTTATTTGCATTTGTTGTTTGTGTGGAACTGTGGTTCAAATTTAAACATCCACCATGAAGCTATAAAATCTTCACCATTTGGGTAAACTTTGGGCCCGGTGAGGGTGTTTAGGCCACCATTTTTCCTTTCGAAGTTGTCTGCCTACTTGAATTCAACATGATTTGGAAGCCACTATATCATAAACAACTATCAACAGAACAAAATTTTCAGCTGAATTGTTTCTTTTAGTCTAATATCACTTTGCTCTTTCAGAACTCCGAATTCTTAGACGTATCCATAGCCAAACCTTGAAATGTGGGCATGTCTTCAGTCAGTAACCAGATAACCTCTTCCTGGCATCAATGTTTATGATGTTGAAAATGGGAAATAATTTTAAAATTCAATGGGGAATTCAGGTTTGATGCCCAAGTGCCCCCTTTACCCTGCAAGAGTTGGGGAAGATAGTAAGAATTAACTCTCCATCCAGTGGCAATGAACCAGTGCTTCAATTGATCTTTTTTTCTTTTTGTCTTAGTGGGGACTTCACATAATCCACCTTAAAATGCTTTTCTGGCAACATAGTTGCTATTAAAAACAAGCAGAGAAATTGAGATGGGAGGTAGAGCAGAAACATTTTTTAATATTGTTATATGGATGGGAAGGGATGAAAATATTTGCAGACAGAAAATCTTCCAGAAAATAGTTTCTTCCTTAATAAAATTAGGAGATTAGTCTAAATATGATTTTTGTGGTCTATTTTGGTTCAAAATTATGATTCTTCAAAGATGAGTATATAATTCATTTTTTGAATAGTGTTCTTTTTTAATGTGTGTTGTAAAACATCCTTCTTAGCAAATATCCATGAAGCATATCTTCTGGTTAATAGCTGTGACTGCTCTTGTGGAGACACCAGCTAGAATATCTTGAACCCAGAAGCCTTTATTCCCTCAAAATATCCAGATTTTAATTTTAAATGAAGAAAGAAAGAAAAGAAGAGGGAGAGAGGAAGGATTTACCTGAGTGAGGTGAGATTCTGAGTAGGTATATATGTGGAGGTGGGAGATGAAAAAAGGGTAGAAACAAGATTTAGCACAAGGACCAAAACCAAAGGGTAAATACCTAAGGTACAAGCCAACTTCATTTTCTTTTAACTTTTTAATTGTATAATATAACATATTATACAAAGCAAAGAAATAAAAAAGCAATAGTTTTCAAAGCACTCTTCAAGCAGTTACAGGACAGATTGCCGAGTTTGTCATAGGCTGCCATACGATCCTCTCAGATTTTTCCTTCTAGTTTTTTATCACCACTGTTGACTTTTTTCCTTGTTTTTTTTTTTTTGTGAAAAATAACATATATACGAAAAACCAATAAATTTTGAAGCACAGCACCACAATTAGTTGTAGAACATATTTCAGAGTTTAACATGGGTTATAAGTCCACAATTTTAGGTTTTTACTTCTAGCTGCTTTAACATACTGAAGACTAAAAGAGATATCAATTTAATGATTCAGCATTCGTATTCATGTGTTATCTCTGTATAGCTCCACCATTACCTTTGATCTTTCTATCTTCTCTTTAGGGGTGTTTGGGCAATGGCCATTCTAACTTTTTCATGTTGGAAAGGTCTGTCACTAATATGGAATAGGTAGATGGAACTATCTGATGTTCTAGAGAGGTTGGGCCCTCTAGGTTTCAGGACTTATCTGATCCAGGGACCCATCTGGAAGTTGTAGGTTTCTGAAAAGTTACCCTAGTCTTTGGAACCCTTGTGGAATCTTATATATTGCCCTAGGTGTTCTTTAGGATTGGCTGGAATGGTCCTGGTTGGGGGTTGGCAGGTTATAATAGGTATCAATGTCTAACTGAAGCTTGCATAAGAGCAACCTCCAGAGTAGCCTCTCAACTCTATTTGAACTCTCTGCCATTGATACTTTATTAGTTACACTTCTTTTCCCCGTTTTGGTCAGGATGGAATTGTTGATTCCCATGGTGCCAGGGCCGGATTCATCCCTGGGAGTCATCTCTCATGTCATCAGGGAGACTTTCACCCCAGGATGTCATGTCCCTCGTGGTGGGGAGGGCTGTGATTTCACTTGCAGAACTTTCCTGATGGTAAAGTTAAGCCAGCTTCATTTTAAGATGTCTTCTCAGTGGTCTTCCATCTCCTTTTAAGTTTTCACCTGCCTGAGCTCTTTTCAGGATTTAAGTTTGCAGTAGAGTTCACAGTGCTCACAAGAGTTAGCATGGCTTACTTGCAAAGGGAAGATACGACTATTACTGTTCATCATTGAGTATCTCTTTCTTTGATTTCTGGGCTTAATTTTCCTTTAAGTGGCTTTTTTTTTCCTGTCCTCCCTCATCTCTGCTTTCAGTGAGGTGTCTCTGCTTCAGACAGAACCCTTATGTTCACTTTGTGTCTTATTCCTCACATATGCTGTTTCCTTCTGCTCATAACTTCTATTCACCCAGAAGAGACAGGAAAATATGTACAATCTCACCCATGTTGATAGATTTCTTTCTGGTCTCTAAGTTTGTGTATATATTCTTTATCAGATGAGCCTATTCTCATAATACCTTGAATTTTCTCTCTGAGTTTGAAATAACAACATCAATAGTAATCCTGCAGCAGCTCCAGAATTAATTGTTCCAGATTCTGTTCCTGGGAGGCAAACGCTGAGACAGAGATTAGCACGAAGGAGATTTACTAGGGAGAACTCTTAGGATCAACCCCAGTGGAATGGAAGGGAAAGAAGCAGGATTGGGCAAAGGAAGAACTTGGGTTTTGTTGCAGTCTTAGTGAAGGTCTTAGGGATGTCTCATCAGGATTGTTTCCCATTGGGGTCTGGGGCCAGGACCCTTATACCCCATGGACATGGGCTACCCTGGAAAGGATGTATGAGCTTGGTTGACACAGCTCTCTTCAGATTAGTCATTCTCCATAGGGCATGGCAGGTGAGGGCTCTCCTCCAGGTACCATTCCCAGTAGCTGGGCAGTAGTTCTTCATCCCTGAAAGGGAATCTGGGCAGGACAATCACAATATCCACCTCTGTTATCTTCCAGAAAAGGGGCATGTTTGAAAAAACTGTGGGTCAGGATTAAGATCTTATAGAAAAATAGAAATTAGGGAGAAAAATAAAAACAACATTAAAGCATTTAAAAATATAATAAAGTTCTAGACTTGAAAAAATTCCTAGAAGCTGCATGTTTCCCAGTGCCCTAGGATCACTGGTGTTGGAAATCTGTTCTGGGTGACAAGTCTTTTCTGGAATCTTTTTCAGATGGTAAGGAAGCTTTCTTGTGACATTCTGATCTGTCAGCTTTATGGTATGCTGCCTGCACCTCTAAAAACTTAGTGGCTTAATGTGTAATGTTTTTGATGCTTCTTTTTTTTTAATCCTCCAGCTTTTACAAGTTTTAGAAAAAGTGCCTGTATAATATCAGGCTTTCTCTTTGTATCAGTGGTGTGTAAGAGGACGGTTTTTCCCCAGGGTTTAATCTTTTCTCCACATGTCAAAGGCTCTTATACACATGATCTACACTAGATCTTGTTCTTTTTTTTTTTTAATTTTTTTTAATCAAGTGCATTTATAAAAGTAAGCAGAAAATAACTAATATGACTTCTGTTCTTGTTTGCTAGCTGCTGGAATGCAATATACCAGAAACAGAGTGGCTTTTAAAAAGGGGAATTTAATGAGTTGCTAGTTTACAGTTCTAAGGCCGAGAAAATGTCTCAATTAAAACAAGTCTAAAGAAATGTCCAATCAAAGGCATCCAGGGAAAGATACCTTGGTTCAAGAAGGCCGATGAAGTTCAGGGTTTCTCTCTCAAGTGAGAAGGCACATGGCGAACACAGTCAGGGCTTCTCTCTCAGCTGGAAGGGCACATGGCGAATACAGCGTCATCTGCTAGCTTTCTCCCCTGGCTTCCGGTTTCATGAAGCTCCCCAGGAGGCGTCTTCCTTCTTCATCTCCAAAGGTCACTGGCTGGTTGACTCTCTGCTTCGTGGTGCTGCAGCATTCTCTGCTCTCTCTGAATCTCTCTCTCCAAAATGTTTCTTCTTTTATAGGACTTCAGAAACTAATCAAGACCCACTCAAATGGGTGGAGACATGTCGTCACCTAATCCAGTTTAACAACCACCCTTGACTAACTCACATCATCTAGGGAGATGATCTCATTACAGTTTCAAACATACAGTATTGAATAGAGATTATTCTTCCTTTATGAAATGGGATTTATATTAAAACATGGCTTTTCTTAGGGGGCATACTTCCTTTCAAACCAGCACACCTTCTATATACAGAGTTTCTACCATGTGCTAGGCCACATTTAGCAAGAGATTACTATATGACAGTATCTGTTATGCATGTTGAACTCCCAGCATACTTCTAAGTCTTTGGCATATTTTTATCTTTAATCCTTATCATAATTTGATAAGTTAGGTATTATAGTCACTATTTTGTCCAGGATATAGGCTCTTAAAGAGGTTAAATAATTTGCCTCAGATCACAGAGTTTGTGGTTTGCTTAGTCAAATTTTGAATTCAAGTTTCTTTTTCTTTTTTTCAAAAAGGAAATTGTCCTTTCTGCTATCTTCATGCTGTTTTTAAAAAAAATTTTTAACTTTGAAATAATTTTAAGCTTATAGGAGAGTCAGAAAAATAATAACAACCTCAAACAGAAAACTCCAACATACCTGCACCCTTCCAGGTACCCAGACCCACCAATTTTAACATTTCATCACCTTTGCTCCTTTGCTGTATCATTCCATTATCGTCTGTCTGTCTGTCTGTCCGTCCGTCCGTCCGTCCGTCCGTCCGTCCGTCCGTCCGTCCGTCCGTCCGTCCGTCCATCCATCCATCCATCCATCCATCCATCCATCCATCCATCTATCTATCTATCCATCTATCTATCTATCTATCTATCTATCTATCTATCTATCTATCTATCTATATCTGGTTTTGGAGAATTTGAACCTCCACATACATATGGTATATGGAGGTTGCACATACCATGATCCTTGAACACATGGTGCTATCATGTGTGTTTCATATGAAAAAAAGAAGGCTCTTCACTCACGTATTCACCTTAACAGTTATCAAACTCAAGCAATTTAGCCTGGATATGAAATTTAAATTCTATTTTCTAATATCCCAAAAATGTCCTTTTGAGCTTTTTCTCCTCTAATTATAGCTCGTGTATTGCATTTAATTGTCATTATCCCTTTAGCTTTTCTCCTTCCTTCCCTACCTCCTTTCCTTCCATCCTTTGTTGTAGAAGTATATACATAACATAAATCTTCCTATCCTCACCCCTCATTAGCCCATTCAATGAGATTAGTCACGTTTGCTCTGTTATGTTCCCTCCACATAGTAACTTTCCATTATTAAAACTTTCCCATCTCCCCCAGTAGAAACCCTATCCCATTTTGCCTTAATTCCCCATTCCTCCAGCCCTTACCCCTGGCAACCTGTACTCTACGAGTTGCATATTTTCTGTGTGGTTAGCATGGGCCTTAAATTTAACATCTTAAATCTATAACAGTATCATTTGCTTTGATACTAACTTAACATCGATAGTGTTCTGGTTTGCTAGCTGCTGGAATGCGAGATACCAGAAACAGAATGGCTTTTAAAAGGGGAGTTTATTAAGTTATAAGTTTACAGTTCTAAAACCATGAAAATGTTCAAATTAAGCCAAATCTATAAAAACGTCCAAATTAAGGCACCAAGAAGAGGTTACCTTCACTCAAGAAAGGCCGATGAAGTTCAGGGTTTCTTTCTCAACTGGAAAGGCACATGGCGAACATGGTGACGTCTGCTTTCTCTCCGGGTGGGCGCTCGTGGTTCTAGTGGCACTATTGCTTTTTCCAAAATGTTTCCTTTTTTAAAGGATTCCAGTAAATTGATCAAGATCCACCTAGAATAGGTGGAGTCACATCTTCATGGAGATAATCTAATCAGGTTTCTAATTTTACAGTGCTGAATCAGGATTAAAAGAAAGGGCTGCCTGCAGAAGATGGATCAGGATTAAAACGTGGCATTTCTAGGGTACCTAATCCTTTCAAATGGACGAAATAGTATAAATAAACTATGTTTCTATACCTCTCCATTTCCCCCATCATGCTGTTTTTTATATAGGCGACTTCCTCATGTGCAGGAACTCTGTTTTCTGCTTCTTCCAAGGTTCCCAGGAAAATTCAGTTGCTGAAGAGTCCTCATTTAATTTGAAGTGATTTGCCAGGACAGATAAAAACAATGTTTTTAAATTAAAGAATCACCTCATCATGAATGCCTTGCATCAGAAACAAAGTTTTATCACAGTTTTAAATGTTTTACTACCTAAATATCTCCTGAAGCTGGATGTTCCTCTTCACTCCCTGAAGTAGATTTCTGAGTACTCCCTCTGACCCTGATCATAGGTCTTTCCGCATTCCACCGAATGTGAAATTTCTACAGGAGATTTCTAAATCACATGCTCTCCTCTTTCACTAGCTCTCTTCTTCTCTAGACTAATAACCCAGCTCCTGAGATTGGTGACTGGGAGTCTTATAATGTGAGTTAAACATCTCTATTTCTGACTTTTGCTGTTCACCCAGTAGTACTATACAGTTTATCCCCTTAGACATCTTTATATGAGCTGCTTCTACATCTCATACATACTTTTATAACTCGCTTATCATCGGAACGAATGTGACACATTTTATATAAATATACATGTATTTGAAGGGCATTTATATAAATATGCATGTATTTAGAGACCCTTATATCTCAAATATATGCTTCTGTCTTTTGTAAATATTTTTATGTCTGTCTTCCCTAGTAGGCCTATAAAAGACTATGACTCTTATAATTTACTATCTAGATATTTCAATAATAAAGATTCAGACTTACTGACTGAGACAGGCCAAAGTGTATGTGTGGGAACTATGAAATAGATTGTATTTCTGGTCTGAAAGCTGACTTATACCATGCCTAATATACTACTATATACATAGTTGGCTTTTAAAATATTTGTTGAGTGAAATGCATTGGACAAATGTATGCAGATGTCATGCTTTATATGAAAATATGTGTATTTGAATGACAGAAGTATTTTCCAGACAATAGCATTCCAAATGTATGTCTGCTTTTCTTTTATTACTTACAGACTTTTAGTTTCACTTTCCATGCTTTCAAGGAATGGAGAGTTAAAATGATATGAATTCATGTTAAAACATTTTCTGGTCTAGATACTTCCTTTTTTATTAGTATTATTTCATTTTAGCAACTTCAGTGATTCATATTATATCTTTATGATGATCCCTGATGCACCATCTTAACTGAGCAATGTGGTCCAAATATATGCTTGCTCAAGTATGTAGGTTAACAAGACTTAATGGGTCTGGTGTATGTGTATATATATATATATATATATATATATATATATATAATCTTCCCATCTGAGAAGCATGCCATCTCTAACTCCATCCTAGTTAAAAATAATAATTTAATAACTTCCTTAGAGTTTCCTCATTCATGGGTAACTCACATAAATAATTATAATAGAAATATGCACACTTTTTATACTTTGCAATAAATTTGACTCAGAAGAGGCAGAAGTCTCTGATTTTAGATTTGTCAGTGTCCCTATGGCGTGTCAGAAACAAAGACACCATCTGTAGTTTCTTATGTTTTGGTTTGCCAGTCGCATAGTGTGAAGGATTTTTACAGTTTATTGGGAAGTAGTCTACTCCTATCTTTCAAGCTATAAGGTCTCTAAAAGCTCTGGAGTTATCTAGGAGTGATAAGAATTGGTTTAGGCATGGTTCCCTGGAACCCAGGGAGAGCTATTAATTGAGTTTACAGGGCTAGCCCAGTACCTAGGGGTGACCTCATCAGTAACGGGAATGACTAGAGGACCATATTGTCCCAATCTTTTCTGTACTATAGTTATGTCCCATAAATATTAATATTGTTTGAACCTCAGAATCTGATACCTCACTCAGTGTGTTAATACATCATTGGGATAGGTTTCCCAGTTCTCTAAATTTCTGGTCAAGAAGAGTCCACTCAGTGACCTCCAATGAGATGTATTATTGGGATCCAAACATAGATCTATCTATAGAATGTTAGCACAGAAAGGAACAATTGAAGTGATCTACCCAATATATGAACTTCAGATCTTTTACGTTCATTACAAATGGCTATCTGGATTTTCCCTGAACACCTGTAGTGACCAAGAATTTACTGCTGAACAAGTATTTCCAACAACTATAATTACTAAGTACCTTTTGTTGGGTTATCCTAAACATACCTCCCTTGAATTTCTGACAGGCAGCTCTACATCTGTTCTTAGAGCCACATAGAAATCTAACATCACTTCTACATGTCAGTTCTTTGTGTGTTTAAAAATGGCTAGCATATCCTGAGCATTTCCTCCTCTCTGTGTAGTCATCCGTAATTCCTTTATTTGTTCCTCTTATGATCCAAACCCCATTTTTACTGGCTTGACCAGCACAGAGGTAAGGATAGCTATTTTTTCATTCATTCGGAGCCCTTTGCTTTTGTACAATGCAGTGTAAATGTGAGGGGTTTTGGTGTGACATACTACTGATTCCTGTTGAATTTGAACTCAACCGAAATTCAATTTTGTGCTCTTTACATTGCATTTCTCTATCCTGTTTACTCTGTTGGATCTAACCCATTAGTTTTCAACCTATTGATGTAGTTTTGGAAGTTGATGGAGTCATTCACTGTATTGTTATCCTTCCTTCTTTCACATTATCTTCCCATCTGAGAAGCATGCCATCTCCAACTCCATCCTAGTTACAGACAAGACTGCTGGCCTGGGCAAGACAAACAGAGCAGCAAATAACTGGAGGTTCCTCTGTACTTTAAACGTTGAGTCATTAAATACCATTCCTTAGCTATAATCGTTTAACCAAAATCATACTTATCAAGCTGTGCTGTTATCCAAATGATCTGTCTATGGCATGAGAAATCAGGAGAGTGGTTGCTTCCTGGTGGTGGTGGTGGGGAATGTAAGAGGGATTGACTGGCAAAGGTCACCGGAGAGCTTTATGGGGTTATGGAAATGTTCTGTAGTCTTATATCTGAATGGCATGTGGTTTATACAGGTGTATACTTTTGTCACACCTATTCAAACCTTTCATTTGAGATCTGTGCACTTTGCTGCATGTAAATTAATTTTCAATTATATATGACAATATAATATATATCAATTATAAGGACAGTATATATATATATATTAGTTTATTTCTGGACTTACCAACTGTTAAACATTAAAGATCAGTTTTGCAAATGAAAACCTTGAGATTGGGAATATTGAAATGATTTCATCAGTACATGACCATGATAAAATCCAAAATAAGATGCCGAACTTATTATAATTTTGTATGAATTGCTTTTTCAATTCACCTTTGAATAACACTTTAGGATGTACGATGGGAAATACTTTTCTTCTAAGTGGAATACTTAATGTTCAAAAAAAGATGGAAAACAACATTACTCTATTTTAGTTACATGCTTTCAGTGGGTTTTTGTTTAGCTCTATTTCTAAGCCCTTGGAAATTTGGGATTTGTAAATGGTCCATCAAAACACTGTATTCAGTGAGTGTTTATTTAGAGTGAAGAAAATTATGTATCATATCTACTTCATCCGTTGAGTATTTATAAATTACTCGTCGGAAGGACATCTCCTTGCAGAAGTGCTATTGTGTGTCAATCATGCCGTATTGTAAGAGCTGATGAGCACGATTATGTGGTGGAACCATGGATTCATTAGTAAGGTGGTGATCATCATAGTGGAACATAATGAAATGGAGAAGAGCTGTTTTTCAGATGTGTAGGGAAAGCATGCACGTCTTCCTCTTTTCATTTTAAAGTTATATACTTTTTATTTTTCATGGTTCTTTTGCACATATTATATAATTTTATTTTCATAAGTCATCAGGACATATTTTATTAGGATTAAGATTGTGAACATAGGGTGGTGATTTGATAAGGATCACATTTCTCTAATCTAAATCTTCACTCCATTCAAAGCCTAGTTTAAAAGTGTGTTTCTTCAGTGATGTGGTTCCTCACTCTCCTCAATCTATGATAATTTGCATAATTAAAAAAATTCCTAGGCAACTCTGGGACTCTCCATGCTTAACTATTGCTATCTTTATCTGCCTTGTGCTTGTTCTTAGATTTTATTATGGGCATGTTTTATGTTTCCTGAACTAGATCGTAAAGACTGCTTCTCTTATGTCCTCCCATCCTCAGTGTCCCTAGGGTGGAGCCAGAGGAGCACTGATTGATTACTTTATAAATAGTCTTTAAATAACGGTCATCCATAAATTGAATTTTGCAATATGAGGAAAATGCCACTAGCAGTGTGTGACTGATCATATATAATAAAATATGATTTGAGAAGATCACTTGAGAATAATGTGAGTGGATTCATTATATTGTCTTTTTATTATCTTAGATTGTCTTTTTTCACTTTCATTTTGCTAGATGTAGAATTCATAATTGACAGTTATTTTCTTGCAATGCTTTAAGTAAGTCCTTCCGTTGCCTTGCAGCCCCCACCCGTTCTTACTGATACTCCTTTCATTTTTCTCCTGTTGCTTTCAAAATTTTTTCTTGGCCTTTGATTTTCATGGTTTGACTGTGATGTGTCTAGGTGTGAATCTCTTTGTATTCATCCTTGGGGTTTTTGAGCTTCTTGGATGTGTAGATTGTTTATTAGATCTGGGAAATTTTTGGTCATTATTTCTTCAAATACTTTTTCTCTCCTCTCTTTGTGGAAGCCCCGTTACATGTACAATGGTATATTTGATGTTGTCTTATGGGTTTCTAAAGTCCCATTAATTTTTCTTCAGTACTTTTTAGTTCTGATCTTACGAATGGATTATATATATTGACCTATCAATAAGTTCATGATTCATTTTTTTGCCTACTTAAATCTGCTATTGAGTTCCTCTACTAAATTCATCAATTAGTGTTGTTTCAACACTAGAATTTCCATTTTGTTCTTTTTAAATAATTTCTGTCTCCCTCCTCAGAATTTCCATTTGGTACTTCATTGTAGTCATACTTTCTTTTCATTCATTAAATATGGTTTCCTTAGGTCTTTGAATATTAATAATAACTGTTTGAAGTCTTTGTTTATCACATTTGTGAAGATACATATGGACTGTTCCTACTCACTGCATTTCCCCCTGTTTATGCATCACTTTCCTATTTCTGAAAACTGATGATTTTAGGTAGCATAATATAGTTTAGCATCTCTGGATTCAGATTTTTTACCTGTCAGTTGTTGTTTTTGTTGCTGCTGCTGTTGATATTATTATTATTATTATTTCTTCATTTGTTTATTTGTTTGGAAATTTGCTTGGGCTAAATCTATGAATTCTCTCGCCCCTGTGCTATATAACTGTGAATGTCTGTGCATGGTATGTGTGTGTGTGTGTGTGTGTGTGTGTGTATGCATACATATATACATAAATAAACACACACATATATAATATATTTTATACAGAATGTATTATAAAATTCTTACTAGTTTCCTTTGGGTTGTGCCTGTGTCTTTATGAGTATGTCATCAGCTAATAATTGGAGAGAGGTTGTGTGCAAAATTAAAGGTTATGTCAGTACTTTGCTCATGGGTCTGTGTGGGTAGAAGATTGCTGAAAGTTCATGGCATTTTCAAGTCTGTCCTGGCTTTTTTTTTCTGCTGAGCCCTTTCAGGTCTCCTATGTGCATGTGTGCAGCCCCAGGATCACCTTGGAGCTTGTGGATGACTTGGGCCCTATCTGGCCTCCACTGCTCTTGCATGCAGTCTTAGCTGAGCATGTGCTTTCCCTATAATACATACCCAGGCTAGTACAATCCTTGGCCCTCCCCAGCTTCTTGTATTTGAGAGTTTCCCTTACATTGATTATGTAGCTAGGAATGGATTATACATTGCACCCTATTTAATGAGCCTACTTCGACTGTGAGAGTGGTGCTTCTGGTCATCGTGGCCTGCCCTGCCCTGGCAGAACCTCCACATTGACCAGGCTGGGGTGGGGAGGAGAATGGGAGCAACCCCTGACCCGATGCCACAGACTCCCACTCTTCTTAGAAGCATGATTGCTACTAAGACTGCTGTATGATTTGATCTCTTCTAAGAGTGCTGAAATAGTTAATTTCAGAGACCAAAGCATACAAATTGTTGCTTTGGTCAATTTTGTCCAGTGTAAGGATTTCCTGATCTTATTTGGCCATAGCCTGATGTCCTGGATGGTAGGCTTGGCTTTGGCTTTTCTTTTCTTTTTTTCAATTGTAAAATATAACATATATACAAAAAAGCAATAAATTTCCAAGTACATTTTAACAAATAGTTATAGAACAGAATTTAAAGTTTGGTATGGGTTACAGTTCCATGATTTTTCATTTTTTCTTCTACCTGCTACCAGACATTGGAGACCAACAGAAACTCTAATAGATTGATTCAGCAGTCATACTTGTTTGTTAAATCCTATCTTCTCTGTTGTATTCCTCCTTCTCTTTAAATAACATACATACTGAAAAGCAATAAATTTCAAGGTACATTGCAACAATTAGGGGTAGAACAGGTTTCAGAATTTGGTATGGTTTACAGTTCCACAATTTTAGGTCTTTACTTTTAGCTGCTCTAATGTACTGGAGGTGAAAAGAAATATCAGTATAATGATTCAGCAATTATACTCATTTGTTAAACCCTACCTTCTCTGTATAACTCCACCATCAACTTTGATCTTTCTCCCACTCTTTATGGGTATTTGGGCTATGCCCATTCTAACTTTTTCATGTTGGAAGGGGCTGTTGATAATATGGGATAGGGGGATGGAACTAGTTGATGTTCTAAAGGTCTGACCCCTCTTTATTTCAGATTTTATCTGGTCCAGGGACCCATCTGGAGGTTGTAGGTTTTGGAGAGTTACCCTAGTGCATGGAACCTTTATAGAATCTTACATAATGCCCTAGGTATTCTATAGGATTGGCAGGAATGGTTTTGTTTGGGGTTTGACAGGTTATGATAGGTAGTAATGTCTAATTGGAGCATGTGTAAGAGTGACCTCCAGTGTAGCCTCTTGACTCTATTTGAACTTTTTCAGCCACTGATACATTGTTTGTTACACTTTTCCCCTTTTTGGTCAGGGTGCATTGTTGATCCCATGGTGCAAACGCCAGGCTCATCTTTGGGGGTCATCTCCCACACTGCCAGGGAGGCTTTTATCCCTGGATGTCATGTCCCACATAGCGGGGAGGGCAGTGGTTACACTTGCAGAGTTGGGCTTAGAGAGAGAAAGGCCACATCTGAGCAACAAAAGAGGTTCTCCAGAGGTGACTCTTAGGCATACCTAGAGGTAGGCTAAGCTTCTCTGCTACCTGCATAAGCTTCACAAGAGCAAATCTTAAGATCAAGGGCTTGGCATATTGATTTGGGCATCCTTAATGTTTAGCACAGTATCTGGGGTTTCCCCATGGTAAAGTTTATAGTTCCAAAATTTTTCTCCCATCCCTCAAGGTACTTTGCTGATACTTTTTGGTTATCTACTTAAAATACTCTGGGATGTATCCAGGAATTACATTAAGCTATACAGGATTAAAGGCCCTCATACTTATTCTGGGCTCCCTGTGTTTATATTGTTTAAATGATCTACCTAGACAAGTTGAGTTAGATTATGTGCTACAGAAAACCTAGGTTCTGGACATAATAAAACTTTATTCCTTTAAGTCTCAAAGAGTAGGTGAAGTTCTAAAATACAGGCAATGTCTTCTTTACCCCTGTATTCTGAATTACCTTCATCCCAACCTGATTGGTTTCATTCTTATCTCTAAATACCAGGTTATACATATATAAAACAGCCCATCAGAATCCAGAAATAACAATTACCACTCCGTGGATGGTAGGCTCTTTAGTTATAAATGAGTAAGTCCTTTGGTGGTCTTTGGAAACTTTAAGGTAATGGGTCTGTTGGTGAACTGCATTATGTGGGGAAAGAAGTACATTGACATTGATTGACCTGGACTTGGGGTTTTGCCAATTTTTTTTTGCCTGTGTGAATGGAATGGATCTCCCAAATTCTCACCCTGCTGTGAGGAACAGTTGAACTGAAGGGTATTATGTGGCTTAGCAAAGTATATGGAATGTGATATGCCCTTGATAAAAGCAGATTCTGTAATTTCCTCTGCTCTCATTGGTGTCAATTTTATGAATTTTTCTTTTTCTTTTAATAAAAAAGTTTTAAGTGATATGAAATTATATATGTTTTTCAATAAAATTTAGAGAAGCACCAAGGCAAGCAAACAAAATCTCACCTTGATAAAAGATGAAATAGCTTTGTGCAATGAGATCTGATTTTTGTATACAAAGCTTATTAAAAAGTCATGTCATTTTTAATAGTTCATTTGGCCATTTTTTATTTTCTTTTTACTCATGCATTTATTTGTTTAACAAACATTTACCAAATGACTCGTCTGCATCAGGCACCTGAATGTGCCAGGTCCTGGGGTTACAGCAGCCAACCAGACATAATCCCTTTCTTCATGGAGTGTTTGATCTACTGGGGCAGGGAATACAGTAAGCACAGAAACAAATGTATAATATGACGTGAGAAAGTAATCTTGCCTTGACCAAAAGGTAAAGCACGTACATGGATTGAAAGTGATGGAAGTCCTGTTTTAGGTGGGGTGGCCAGGTAAGGGGTATTTGAGGAAAGATCAGTACAGCAGAAATCAGAGAGGACTGAGGGAGTAAGCCATGCGACCATCTGGGTAAGAGACTTCCAGGTGGAGGAGCAGCAAGTTCCCTCCATGTCCAGCACATGGAATGAAAACACTGTGTGGACTGGATATCTAGCTCTCCAAAATACTGTGCGCTGACTTGATGGACATGCTGGCTACCTGTTGTTTCCCCAGGGAGTGAAATCTTCATTTTCTATTTTTTCCAGGTCAGTCCCATGCTAGCTATTATTCTGCTCTTATTACAGATGCTTATATCATTAGTTAATTAAGACTTTGATATTATCTTAATGGTTTTGTTTTGCAAACAGAGAAGTCCTTTTATAAACCAGAACTTTAACCACTGGGAGGAAGCACTGCTCCAGAAAAAGCTTTTCTAATTCTAGAGAGTCTAAGCTTTTTCCAGCAATCAGAAATTTATAAGGAGATGAACAGGGATTAGAAGTAGGAAGACCTCCTGAGTCTTGTCTTTATGGTTTAATATCATTCTGTTTCAAATGAATAACAGCAGATGCATTTATTCAAATATAACTATAAAAATATGTTTCAGGGAAAATAAGGATAGTTTTTGGATTATCTGTTTTTTGGCTTCTGTTATTATAATACAGCATTGAGCTGACTTTAGCAGTCACAGAACAATTAAATTGCTATGAAAAATTATTCACAGAGCTCTTCTAGTCAAATATATCTGTTATGTTTCAGAAATGTCTATGAGAAACCTAATGACTGGAAAAATTCAAAATATAGCTTTTTGTTTGTTTGTTTTTAATTAATTTATTTATTAATTTTAAAAATTTAACAAATGAACTAAAACATTAGCATGTGATCATTCCGTTCTACATATATAATCAGTAATTCACAATATCATCACTTAGTTGCATATTGATCATTTCTTAGAACATTTGCACCAATTCAGAAAAAGAAATAAAAAGACAACAGAAAAAGAAAGAAAATGGAAACAGAAAAAAAAAAGATTATACATACCATACCCCTTACCCCTCGCTTTCATTGATCATTAGCATTTCAAACTAAATTTATTTTAACATTTGTTCCCCCTATTATTTATTTTTATTCCATATGTTCTACTCGTCTGTTGACAAGGTAGGTAAAAGGAGCATCAGACACAAGGTTTTCACAATCACACAGTCACATTGTGAAAGCTGTATCATTATTCAATCATCCTGAAGAAACATGGCTACTGGAACACAGCTCTACATTTCCAGGCAGTTCCCTCCAGCCTCTCCATTACATTTTCAATAACAAGATGATATCTACTTAATGCGTAAGAATAACCTCCAGGATAACCTCTCGACTCTGCTTGGAATCTCTCAGCCATTGACACTTTGTCTCATTTCACTTTTCCCCATTTTGGTCGATGCTGAGTCTCAGCTCATTCTAGGATTTCTGTCCCACATTGCCAGGAAGGTCCACACCTCTTGGAGTCATGTCCCACGTAGACAGAGGGAGGGTGGTGAGTTTCTAGTTGTGTTGGCTGGAGAGAGAGGCCACATCTGAGCAACAAAAGAGGTTCTCTTGGGGGGTGACTCTTAGGCCTAAATTTTAAGTAGACTTGACCTGTGGGGTTGAGTTTCATATGAACAAACCCCAAGACTGGGGGCTCAACCTATAGCTTTGGTTGTCCACACTGCTTGTGAGAATATCTAGAATTCAACTTGGGGAAGTTGAATTTCTCCCCGTTCTCACCATTCCCCAAAGGGGACTTTGCAAATACTTTTCCACTCACTGATCAGATCACTCTGGGATTCATCGGGGCATCACTCTGGACAAATCAACAAAATCTCATGTCCCACCTGAGATTCCAAGTACTTAAGGTGTTCAATCAAACTATCTACATAAGTTATATTAGGAAATGCACTAGTCAAAATATAAATTTTGTACCAGATAAACATTTTTTGCTTTAGTCTCACACATAAGGTGAGATTTTAAAATATTAATTACCATCTATTTTCAGCACCCTGCAGTAATGACATTCCTTTTTTCTTCCTAATGAAAAAACATTTAAAAACTTGTACATTTAGTCACTATTATTATACACTCTAGGCATTCCTAGATTATACCATCTTAATCTTTAACGTCTGTCCTTCTTTCTGATTTCATTTATGCCCCCAGCCCTCCTCCTTCTATCATTCTCACATGCAGCTTCATTCAGTGTTTTAACATAATTATATTACAGTTAGGTAGTATTGTGGTGTCCATTTCTGAGTTTTTGTATTCAGTCCTGTTGCACAATCTGTATCCCTTCAGCTCCAATTACCCAATATCTTACCCTATTTCTACCTCCTGGCGGTCTCTGTTACCAACGAAATATTCCAAGTTTATTCACTAATGGCAGTGCATATCAGTGAGACCATACATTATTTGTCCTTTTGTTTTTGGCTAATCTCACTCAGCATAATGTCCTCAAGGTCCATCCATGTTGTTACATACTTCATAACTTTATTCTGTCTTAAAGCTGCATAATATTCCATCGTATGTATATACCACAATTTGTTTAGCCACTCATCTGTTGATGGACATTTTGGCTGTTTCCATCTCTTTGCAATTGTAAATAATGCTGCTATAAACATTGGTGTGCAAATGTCCATTTGTGTCTTTGCCCTTAGGTCCTTTGAGTAGATACCTAGCAATGGTATTGCCGGGTCATATGGCAATTCTATATTCAGCTTTTTGAGGAAGCATCAAACTGCCTTCCACAGCAGTTGCACCATTTGACATTCTCACCAACAGTGAATAAGTGTGCCTGTTTCTCCACATCCTCTCCAGCACTTGTCATTTTCTGCTTTGTTGATAATGACCATTCTGGTGGGTGTGAGATGATATCTCATTGTGGTTTTGATTTGTATTTCTCTAATGGCCAGGGAAGTTGAGCAAAATATAGTTTTTATTCTTATGTGTTGTCATTCAATAATTCTAAGAGAAAGAGATAATCAATTAAGTTGATGACTTAAATGAAATACAATACCAACAGACTTTCAGATAAATTTCAAATCAAGTAAGATTCTGTTAAATCTCTTGTGCCTTCTATGAATCCATCTAAGTATAAATCATTGTTGAACCTATAGTGATCACCAAGCCATAAAATAACTTTTGAATAGGGAAAAATTAAATTATGGTCCACACTGCTTTTTTCCTTATGGCTTTCTATTTTTCTGAAATTGGTTATGGAAACTTGTCTTGATGGAACAAAGAGAAAGCATTCTATTCCCAGTTACCATTCCTAGTCACAGTTCTAGTGTGTCTTTCTTTCTTGATGAAATTAGGATTCATTAAAATATCTATTCAATTATGTAATGAGAGAATCTGAAAAGTCCATCTGCCTTTCTTTCTAAGCTGTTCTCTCTTGCCAAAGATAACTCCCATATTTTCAAATCAACTCAACACACTTTATACATAAATCCAAATTCTAGCAATTGAGTTAATAAAAGATATAAAATACTGAATTTCTAGAGGTTAGTGGTCTGGAGAATTTATGTTATAATACAGTAGCTTTTTCAGTGAAAACTTCTTCGTGGTATTAATTATTTATGGTTGATAAGAGAATAGTAAGATTTCTTCTTTTGCAATATTGAAGACTGATTACCTTTGACTTATCTTCACAGTCTAGAATTAGAAATTTTCTGTGGAAAAGTAGAAAAGGGAACTTTACATGTTTATGATTTATGGGATGTTTGACTAATGTTTTTCAAGTTCTGATAGTTCACAATTTAATCACTTATCATCACCAGGCAAATCCAGAAAATATAGCATCTTTTAATTTGCTTTTAATTTGAGACCTCTGAGTTGGCCATACATGGAAATGTCAGACAAATTTTGTGGCTGACAATTGGAACGAACCCTCCCATATCAGTGACAACATGTGTTACATATTATTATGTTTCCAGTCTCTAGATTTTAATTTCTTAATGACAGGATCTGTATTTGGGGGAAAGAATAATATGGGCTAACTGTCTGTGTAATAATCATTTGAATTAGACGATTATTTTCCTTGCAAATCTAAATAAGATGTAGACCCTTGGTGCCAGGAATTTCTGTGTGAATCGGGGGTAAGACTAACAAAGGAGCCTGTTCTGTGTTAGTGGTGAGAAAGCATCTCTTGGAGGCTAACACACAGACATACTCAAATCAAAGCTTGGATAAATTTATGCTTGAGCACTGATGATCCAAAACCATTGCCAACAACCAGATGTGTATTCCTGCAATCCATGTAGCAAACAGTGGGGGGTTTGGAAGTACTCAACTGCTGTGATTATTTGAGAACCACAGACAATGAAACATTCTGCCTTTAGCTTATTCTAATAGAAAATCAGGCTGTCTCAAATCCTTTTGCTGCAATCTTGTCCAGACTTGGAGATTACCTTTTATTTATTTTTCTTATCCCTTTTTTGACTTATGCCAGTAGCCATGTAATGAAAGCTCCCAGAGTCTCAGAACCCCCACGTTAAATCCAACCTGGAATATGCCAGTCTAGAAAAATGTTACTTCTTTGGATATTCTATACTGTTAGTGTTCCACCCTCTTATACTAATTTTCGTTTATGAATAAGGTAATGAATTTTAGAAGGCATTTCCTCCTTCACAGTTTACAAGTAATAGTGGTTACCAGTGGCAAGATGGCAATTTTAGTGTGTCTGCACAGGACCATCAGGATTCTTGAGTCATCTTTTAAATATTTTCTTTTCCTTGTTTGCTTTTCTATCCTGTAGGTATTCCCACAGTTTGGATTCTTCATTTTGAACTGAGAGCTTTATCTCAGCCCTTCTTATTTCCATTTCCCTTTCTCTCAGAATATACCGTGAGACACTGCGGGAAAGGGAAATTCTTCACCAGATATTTAGACCTTTGCCTGAGGCGAGGTGCCATGAACACCCACGAAGCAAAGACCACTGTTAGTTCCGAAAGAAAAGTAAATCATTGCTTTTTGAATCCTTATTGCTCATAAGAATTTAAAAGTGAGAAACTAGCAGACAGGCTGTAGAATGCAAACTGTAGTAGTGGCAGGAGGAAAATTTCATACATTCTGTGTCCAGTGTAAGAAGGGATAAATGCATGGTACGAGTGTGCAGTTTTTCCAGTGGACAAATGAATGAAAAACCGTGCTCAAGAGAAGAAATAGAAAGGGAGTTATCCCTCATTGAAAATGATCATCTTTTCCACTAATTTGTTTCTGTAATTGCCTTGAACATAATTTCTTTTGGTAGATTTTGCATAACACTTTTCTATTCAAACTGGATAGAGGGGTAGGATGTATATTGGCTAATATATGCATCTTCCCCAGAAGAAGCTTTCTTTTTTTAAAATGAAAAATTATCACCCTCAAAGCTCTTTTTTATAAGGATAATGAAAGAAAAGCAAGAGTCCTTGGTTTGAGGTAGGATTCAGAAGCTGGAATTCACCATATAAATGCAATCTTTGAATTCCACTTGCGGTTCACTAAATTTAGAGATTGATAATGACCTTTTCATTCAAAATAATATAAAAGTAAGGGCCCAGTAGGACTTATTGCAGATAGGACTTGTGTTACTGAAGCACCTGATTTGGATGTTATTAGAGCTGCCATTAATTTACCCTCAGGGCGTCATTTGAAAGCATTTTAATTTTTAAAAAGTGTGCCATTTTGAAGTGTGTCTGCAATATCTTAACCACAAGGAAAGGTGCTAAGCAGTGCTCATAGTATTCTTTCCTTAATACTTTTCCTGTCATATTGGTCTTGTCATGACCAACTGAGTGTTACAACTACGTCCTAACTGTTATATGTGTTGACTTGGGACTTTTCTCATGCCAGGAAACAACGTCATGAGAACCATCCATGGGGTGGGGGAGATGATGACCCAGATGGTACTCAGTAGGGGCTCGATCTTTCCTGTGAGTGTGCCCGATATCCAGCCCAGCATCCATCCCAGCAAGCAGGGGAGCCCTACTGAGCACGAGGACGTCACTGTGATGGACACCAAATTGAAAATTATTGAGATTTTACAGGTAGGCTGTAAAATAGAAACTAAAGAAAATATTGGTTTCATTCCCTATGCTTTTGTTCCGGATCACTCTTTAAATATTTTGAAATGCTAATGAACTAATTAATTGATTGACTTTAAATTAATTAGTTACTAACTCACACTGACACTGTTTAGCATGTTAATCACGTTTGTTCATTCCTATTAAATTTATTAATGATACCATGTACTTCTTGGTGTTTCGAGGTGTATAAAACCCCTTTCATATGTACCTTCTCTTTTACTAATGACTCTAGTTTAATTATTTTTTTCTTTATTAATAGAAGTTGTGGGTTTACGGATGTATCATGCATAAAAGTCAAGATTCCCATACACCACTCTACTATTAACACCCTGCTTTGGTGTGGAACATTTGTTACAATTGAGGATAGCACATTTTAATAATTGTAGTAGGAGGATCTGAGACCAGGCAAAGTTAAGGACAGAATTACAACTTTTTCCTATTTGAAATTAAATTGGAGTGGGTTGCCATGTATCCCAATTTATTGTCGTAGCAAGACTCTCAAAAGAGTTTTTTATTCTGTAAATTGCTAATAATTGGTTTTAGTATTTATGTAAGGGACTCTCTCTGTTTTTTTCCTCCCAAATGGCTAGAAGTAGTACTTTTAAAAATTAACCTGATCTAATACCTAGCTCTGTGAATTTGTAGGAGGTAAATTATTGTTTCATGCCCACAGGTTTAATGAATAAAAATTCCCCATTACTATAGCTATGGATTCTTAACTTCTTTTAAGTTTGAAAGTAGTTTTATAATGCCTTAATTATAGCATTTATTCCAGTTTTGGAGAATGGAGCCTGAGTTTTCAAGGATTTATTAAGATTCTGGATGCTATTTACTAAGCCTTTTATCATAATTTAAGGTAGTCTGAGCTGCCAGAAGTGGGTTAGTAGTCCTGAAAGGGTCTGTACATTTTCATTTAAAGTAATTAGATTTATAATCATGAAAGACTTCACAGCTCCTCCAGGAATTCCAAAGGCTGAATCCTGAAAAATATTGGCAGACCTCCCAACACTGTGTTCATGACCCTGGAAAAAATCACATTACGTTTCCTATTCTTAAACTGAAAAAGGTAATGATCATTAGGACCTCATGAGGCCCCAGCACACTGTCGTTTTACTCATGGGACACCTTGGAAATGTGTGGACCTCAGCTTAGCCCACAGTTACAGAAAAGCAGCATTTTAAAACAGGTGAAAAATGAGGCGATGGTGATACCACGGCGCTTAGTGTATGGCTGTCTCATTTCCGCTGCCTCTTCAGGCCCTTTATGCATCTCTTCCTGAAACCTCTGTTCTCTCTCTGATTTTGTGTCATGTTTGGGTCTCTTTCAGTGTGCCTGTGGTCCCGTGTGCTGCTCTTGAATATGTTCTATCTTAGAATGTCTCTTCAAACTTCTCTTTGTAGCCATACTCCCTGTGCAGCTCTGCCTTCTGCCAGCTCTTCTTCCTCTCTTAAGATCTTCCTCTTTTTTCCATCACTTTGCATATCTTTCTTTTCTAATCCTTCCTTACGTATGTATGTATGCATGTATCTATCTGTCTATCTATCTATCTATCTATCTATCTATCTATCTATCTATCTATCCATCTATCTATCTATCATCTCTCTATTTCTGGCCCTCTCTCTCTATTTCTTTACTTTTTCCCCCTTCCTTTTCTCCCGTACCTTCTACATCCATTTATTATTCATATTCAGACACATCAGAGAATGAAAATTTTAAATTTTGATTATATTTATGGAATAAAATACTAAATATACTAGTTGCATTTGTATGGTATTAATTTTCAACTAAAAGTTAGTGTTTCATTAATTTTCTCTTTACCTTTTTATATAGGTAAAAAAAAAAACCGGTTTTTTTTTAAGCACCTCTGGCAATCTAGCTTCTGTTCCACCTCTTCTGCTCAAGGCTACTAAATCCTAAAACCCTTTTCACTCTTCTTTTCCCATGATCTCTCTTTGGCTTTGAAAACTCCTTTATTAATTAGAACCAGTTCAGTCAACATTAACCACACTTGCCACGTGTCTAAACAATATTCTCTTCCGTGTTTGTTTTCCCTTGTGGACTATAAGCCTTCAAAGGCAGGACTTAAATCCTTGGCACCTTCCTTAGTACCTGGTTTAAGAGATGTTTGTTGAATTTAACATAGTTGACATGAGGGGTGTTTTCTGCCCTTAAGGAACTTAAAGATCTGCCAGATGAGAGAGAGAGAAAAGGGAGTTGGTGAGGGGGAGCTAGGAACAAGAGAGAGAGAGAGAGAGAGGAAGGAAGAAAGGAAGGGAGGAGGGAGGAGGAAGGAGAGGGAGGGGGTGGGGAAGGTGACAGGGCAGGGGAGAGAGAGATAGAGAGAGAGAGAGGAAGAGAGGAAGAATTAGAAGGGGACAGGGGTGGGGGTGGGGGAATGAGAAAAAGACAAAGGGGCACCGTGCAAGGGTGGCGTAGATAGGGAGGGAGAAGGTTAAATGGTTCCATGCCATGCCAATGTTCCTAAAACGTGGGAGTCATATCATTTATTGTCCAACTGAGGCTCTTTTGATGTAGGGGGCACCACTAATAAGTATGCTAGGACAAAATCTGAAATTGGGACTGTCACAGATAAACTGGGGTGGATGGTAAATGTGTGCACAAGTGCTCCTTTACTGTTTTCCTTCTAATTCAGAAATCTGTAGTGCATGCTAACTTTTCCTTTTCTGATTCCCATTGTATTCTACACCACAGGATTTAGTCCCTTAGTAATTTCCCGGTTATTTCAGCGATGCTACATTTTGTTCTCCCACCTTGATTATTGGCTTCTTGAGGCCAGTGGGCTTCTTGCATTTGCATTCTCTGTGGCACCTGGCACAGCCCTGAGCCTTGTTTGGTATTTAAGTTTCTGTCAGCAGGTTAGTTAATGAGACAACAATGACAGCAAAACACCCCAAGGAAAAGCAAGCACCAGTGAGGAGAACGAGTGGTGTGTGGGTGCTGAACTGGACTGGTACTGGCAGAGCTGGAGTCCACACAGCTGTAGCTGAGGTATTACAGTACATAGACAAAGGTCTCGGCTCCAGCAGTCTCCTTCCAGAGCCAGTAAAAACTTCTACATTGCTCAGTGAAATTATGTCGTCATTACCTCTTCATCCAGACCCATAGACTACCACCACCTGGAATATCCAGAGGGCCATTGCAAGGAATCAAGTTTTCTGGTGTCCCCCAAACTGCTTTGGCTTTCTGCTGACACAGTCTAGTGGAAATGCATACTCTAGTGCTTTCCTTGGTCTTAGCACCGATGAATATGAAGGAAACGACTGTTGTAAGAGTTTATAAATAAAGTTTCTAACTAGTTCATTTTAGATATTCATAGTTGTGTTCTCATCGGTTGTCATGTGATAAATTGCATTTTTAAATGCTATATACTAATAAAAGAAAATTAAGTTGCATTTAATGTCTCTTGTAGTTTATTCTGAGTGTCAGACTAGATTACAGGATCTCATACATGCTGTCAATATATAAGAAGGAATTTGGAGAGAACAATGAAAATGCTGAAACATCTGTCAATGGCTCCCCGGACACATTGCTACCATCAGGTATCTCCTTTATCATTGTAGCAATATTTACTTTGTATTTTGTTGTTCTAAGAACTTATGGGACAAAAATATGGATCTAATCACCAGTGATGTGAAAGAACTCAGACAAAACATTAAATATTTGCCCAGAACAGTAGAGAGAGTATTTGTTGTTATTTGGTGCTAAGTCCTTTGAATGCATCTTCTTTTATAATCTTCACAATTCTGTGAGAAAGGGCCAGGGTGAGGCAGGGGAGTCTAGAGATACTGCTTATTGTGCCATCTTACAGATGAGAAAACCAAGGTTAGAATGGCAGAGAAAGTAGTGGAATAGGAATCCTGGGTGAGGTTTCTCTAAATTCTGCAGTCTGAATTTTTTTAACCAGTATGCTGTTTTGCTATAAATTCAAGGGAAATTTTTCTGCCTGGACCAAAGAGCAGTGTGAATTGCAGCTGTGGGCAGGAGAGGTGTTTTGTAGGTCAATCTGTCTCCCGACTCAAGAATAATGATATGACATTCCCCAAAGACCTGAATGTGGTGGTTGGTTTCATTTGTGTTTTATATTTTACATGGTTGTAAACTTTAACTATATTTCAATTTTCCTATTTGAGAAGTGTCAGAAAGAAGCCACTCTTATCTTTGAATGTTAAGCATAACAATAAGAGAGCATAAAAATGATTGTAAAAATTTTATGATACTAGAAAATGCTTTATGAAAACTAAGAAATATTGAACTGCCCTTTTTCAGAATAGATCAGGCCAATCATGGCAGGGTGGAAATTATCTTTCATTAAAGACTTAGTCAATTCACGGAGTTCTTTTTCTGAATGTCTTAGTTTCCTGGGGTTGCTGTACCAAAGCACCACAAACTGGATTCCTAAAACAGCAGCAGTTTTTGTCTCAGTTCTGGAGGCTAGCGGTCCAAAATCAAAGGGTTGGCAGGGCCACGTTTCCTCTGGGGACGCCAAGGTTTTGGTGACAGCTTGCTGGCAGTCCATGGCGGAGCTCAGTCCCTGCCTGTATCTCCTGGTCATCTTCTCTCTGTCTCCTACTGACTGTGTTCAGGTTTTCTCTCTTTTCAAGGACACCAGTCATATTAGATTAGGAGACACCCTAATCCAGTTTGGCCCTATTTTAACTAATTGTTAGGACTAACAATGAATGAATGAATGAATGAATTGCTTCAAAGATCCTTTTTTGAGATGGGGTCATAGTCACAGGGCCAGGAGTTATGACTTGAACACATTTTTGAAGGGGGAGGGAGGTGACACAATTCATTCCATAACTCTGAGGAGAGGATTGTACGCAGACGTGAAACCTTCTCATCACCACAAGCACTGTGTCAACATCGGGAGCCCTCCTCTTTGTGTGTCAACATCGGGAGCCCTCCTCTTTGTGTGTCAACATCGGGAGCCCTCCTCTTTGTGTGTTAATCAGTTTGACAGAAATGATTCAGTGACCGTAACTGTGTAGCTAATATGGATGCCAGGCCATACTTCCCACTGGCCCAATTGCATTGACAATAGCATAAAAGTTATTGGCTCCCAGAAGCCAGTCTTCTTGCAACAGGAGCTCTAAGTGTCAGTGAACTATTAGAGGGAAAGTCTAGGGACTCCCCAGAAAATCGGTGCTCTCTGACCTAATCGATCCATAAGAGATCCTTCCTTTCTGGGAAAATTGTTTTTCCCTTCCTATAGCTTGCTCTGTTTTCTTTTTATGCCTTGGGGGTAAGAAATAAATTGTGTGTTATATATATATATATATATATATATATATATATACACACATACCACCCCTAAGAAAAAGGGATGGAATTTTAGAAGTAGCTTAAATAAAAGACCATGTTGTTTGGAAATACCTTATAGCAACAAGGTTCATCATAGACTTATTTTATTTCTTAAAAAAAAAATCATCCTTCCATGGCATCAACCAATAAACCAATGTTTATTCATGTGTATAAGCATTTATCTATTTATATAAGTAAGAGACCCCTTTGTAAATGATGCTTCCTGATCTTTTAGATATATCTTTGATTACAGTAATGTACATTTAAAAAATGTAAACTTCAATTTAAAATATTGACATCTGTGTGGAACTATGTTATGATTTATTTTTTGGCAGTTAATTGACTTTTGGTGGCATAAAAATTAAGACAAACAGTATTTCTAGTTTATATTAATACACTAATATTAATATAAATATTGCAACTCCTAGTTATGGTGAAATAAAGAATGAAGTTTACTATTTAACTTTCAGCTATTGTTCCTGATATAGATGAAATTGCAGCTCAGGCAGAGACTATGTTTGCTGGAAGGTATAGTAACATTTATAAATCTTTACCTTACTTGTGAATAAGATTTTATTTAAAACTGTATTGATGCTTTGTCATAGTTCGTCTCCCTATATTTATTTATTTTTAGACCATCTGTTGTTCCTAACATAATTTCTGCTTCTAATTTATTGTAGAGGAGAAGCATGTCTTTTCTTTAGGTCAGGTAAAAAAAAGGGCAAGAAAGATAAGTTCATTGTATTGAACTTTTCCCTTAATTCTTTGCTGTTCTTTCCTCAAATAATGACAGCACAAGAATGCCCTTTAACTCCCCTGGTATAAATATCACTGCATCTTGGAAAATATTGCTTTCCTGTGTCTTAGAACTTTTAGGAAAGAAAGTAACTTCATTTAATGTTATCATTAACTTCCTATGTAAGAAATAAAGCTATTTTCTGCCCATTAGAAACATTGATGATTAAAGGAAGAAAATACCTCTGGCATGACTACGATTTTTTTGGTATCAGGAACCCTGCTGTTTATCATTTTTAAGTTTTTTTTCCTTATTCAGAAATGAATCTAGTAGTAGTCCAAGAGAGAAGATAAAAAATGTAAAATATCTAAGCTATGAATTATTGAGTTCTTAGCACACATTTTTAGTACAGATTTTGACATGAAAACCTTAGGTTTTTTCATAATCCATACTAAGCTTTTTGTGGCAGCTTTCTTTTTGTCAGATAGGAATTAAGACTTAAGGGAACCAAAAGGTTTTTAAAAAAATGATCTCTAGTGAGTATTTGGTTTAGCTTTGTTTTTCTATTGTAGTGCCAGTTTTTGGAGTGTGTTTTCCTATTCAATTATTTCATTAGTCCTAAGAAGAAAGAATGAGTGAGCTTATTATTTTCACCTTAAAATAGACGGAACTCTTATTCTAGTGGGATCCTACTGCGAATCCCAATATACCAAACACGTAGGGCTGCTTTGGTGATGGTTCAGGTGTGTGTGTATTGGGGGGAAGGTTGTGCATAGATCTTCCCGAGCCCTCCACACCTGTCATGTGAAGTCCCTAGATCTCTGGGGTTTGCAGTCTTGTATTGCCTTGGTCTACTGTACCTTGAATCTAGTATGGCTCCTCAATCTGTGCTTTTGGATTCAGTCAAATTCCTAATTTTTGTCTATGCCAAGATGACTAACCCATCCTGATTTGCTTGGAACTTTCTCCGTTTAAATACCGAAAGTCATCCACCCTGAGAACTCCTCCATCCCGGGTAACCTGGGACGACTGAACACCCCTGCTTTCAGGGACAAACACAGCATTTCCTCGCACTTTGCTTCCTTGCCCATTCAACAAGGGGGGGCACTTAAATTTTCTTTTCTTTTATTCTCTAAGAAAAAAGTGATATACTTCTGAGAACATACACAATTTTCATTGCTTACAAGTAGATGTTTTGTAAGTATCAGTTACTTGAGAATTATTTTTGGCTTTATAGAAAGGAAAAAAATCCAGTTCAACTTGATGATGAAGGAGGCAGAACATTTTTACGGGTCCTCATCCATCTGATCATGCATGACTATCCCCCTTTGCTGTCAGGAGCCCTGCAGCTGCTATTTAAGCACTTCAGCCAGAGAGCAGAAGTTTTACAGGCATTTAAACAGGTAAGACTGAGGAGCCCTCCATGACTCCATGGCGGAAAATCTTGAGAGTGAGTGAGAACGTGTGGCTTTTCCTAGAGACACTTTGCACTTTTTAAAGACAGATATGGCCTTGTCTGGTGCTAAGATATGATCTGTTTTAGAGAGCGTTCCCACAAGTGATTATAATTAAGATTTTTAATATAAATAACAGGCACTAGGATTTAGCAAGGCCCTTGGGAATAATAACATATTAGGGAATTTCATTACCACGGCTTTTATTTTGACGCCAATTTTTACTGATAAATTTGGGTAGGGCAAGTAGTGGCCAAATGAAGTAAGTGACTTGTGGTTGAAAAATGCATGAATCCAAAAGAAAAGAATTATTGAGGATCTGACCATTTTGTGATCTATGATTGAGACATCATGCTTGAGATAGAATTAGTAAAACTTAAGTGCTTACAGGTATTTCACAAATATTAATTTCATTTAATAGAACATTGATCTTCATTAAGAAGTTTTATAGTATTATATATTAAATAATATGAGATATTTGAAGGGCAGCCATATTTATACAATTCAAAAGTATAATATTAATTCTTGAGATTAGATTATATCTATATCTGGATATTGTCTTCCACTAATTTTAAGTTTCTATCTCTTCCCAAATAGAGAGGGTCTCAGAAAATTAACTTTAGTGGTAAAGTTAGAGCTAGAGTATCTTTTATCTTAAATTATTCTTCAGTACTTTGAAAAGCTTGCTAATGGCCTGGTTTTTTTTTTAATTCTTTCTAACATATGAATATATTGGGCAGGGTTCATGGATACTTCCAGGTAAGTTTTGTGGTCAATATAAATGTAAAAAATAGTCATAAATTTTCTAGAAATATTAAACCTCAACTAAGAGACAGATATGTTAAAGGACTTGGAATGTTAGATATAAAGGATATAGGAACAAGGAAATTCCATAAATGAATTAAGGATTGGAAGTCTTCTGTTTTCAGGTGCAATTACTGGTATCTAATCAAGATGTAGACAACTACAAGCAAATCAAGGCAGACCTAGACCAGCTTCGACTGACTGTTGAAAAATCTGAGCTATGGGTTGATAAGAGCAGCAGCTATGAGAATGGAGAAATGGGTGAAAATCAAGTAAAAGGTGGTGAAGAGCCAGTTGAGGTTGGTTTTCAATATCTATTTTAAAATAATCCAAAAAATATCTTTTTTTCTTTTTTTTGTATGCTGTATGGTGGGGTTCACATTTCATTCTTTTTCCATGTGACTATCCTGTTATTGCAGCACCATTTGTTGTTTTTATCTTTTGGGAAGTGCAGGGGCTGGACTCGAACCCAGGTCTCCTGCAGGGCGAGTGAGAATTCTGCTACTAAATTACCCTTGCAGCCCCCAAAGAATATCATTTAAATCATCTATATAACTGTGCCAACAGGGTTTATGAAGAAAATTTTGTTCTGAGCATCAGAGCATAAAATTTTCATTTGCCAAGTCAATTAGCGTCATAAACCTGTACTTTGGTTAATTCTTGTCAATTGGTATGGCTCTTTACCTCATCTAATATTTATTCTGTCTCCTTTACACTGCAAATCCTGTGTTCAGGAGGGAGTGCGGAAAGAGGAAAAAGGCATGGGCCCTAAGCTGAGACCAGTGGAAAAAGGTCAATTTTTATCACCATTCTCTGTGGCTTTTTATTGTCAACCTGCAAGTCTTTCCTTGAGTTATTTTATATCCTTATACCATATAAACAGCATCTGAGTGGAAGGACAATATGGCCAACATGAAAATACCAAAAATCTATGTTTGATCTAAAGAGTGGATAAGTGGTGTTTTAGGTCTTCAGTTATATTGTTTTTAGCCTTCTGTGGATTAATTAGCTGTTGCTTTCACATTTCACTCAATACATGGAACTTTTTTTTTCTTTTTAAGCAGTACTTTAGTGGGAATGCTTAGATAAACTGACCAGTACAAAGTCAAAATTTACAATACCCAAAATTTATTAAATTTAATTTATTAAATTCCTGTCTAGTGTTTTGTTTATTAGTATTTGCTTTTTAATCTTCAGGAATATTAGAATCTTCATTCTTTAGAGATGTTTATCTATCCCAGCTTTTGTGTTTGCTGGAGTATCCCAAATATTCTGATGTGAAGGATGATGATAAAGCAGAATATTGAGTACTCAAAGGGCTGAAAAGTCCCAAAAGGGAAGTTCAGCTGGTGGGCTACTATTTCCTACTTGTCTTGAGACTAATTTTCACTCAGATAGGCAACACTTCTTATATAATCTTTTGGGATTTTTTACCTGACATTTGATAGTATCAGTTGATAGAATGAAGAAATTCTACTTTATGGAAATTTGTTTTTTTTTTTTTTTTTTACGTGGGCAGGTAGGAATTGAACCTGGGTCTCTGGCATGGCAGGCGAGAATACTACCACTGAGCCACCATCGCACTGCCCTGGAAATTGGTTTTATACCAACTTTTTAAAGGAGAATAGAGTTCTTCCATAACATACTTAAGAAATAAAAGACACTTAGTATTTATTTAGTACTTGCTAGGCACCAGGTCTTATATTAGACATTTTCACATATGGTATCTCTGATATTACAAGAAACTTTGGAGATAATTGTAAATATCACATCTATAAGGATGAATCAGTTGAAGCTCAGAGAACCCAGGAGACTTCCTCAATGTCAATCAGCAATATGTGGCTCAACTGAGATTTGAACCCAGGCCTTTTGATGATAAATTCTAGAATATTTAATGTAAGATTGCAATTTCTGATATGATGTTTGAAGATATTAAAAATGATGAATGCTTTCACAGGTCTATAGAACCCCTTCATTTTGAACATATATATTCTTTACATATTTGAGAAGTAAATATAATGTTGCTGCCCCTTTCAGAAAATGTTATTTTAAAAAACACAGAACATCTCTTAGGGAAGATACAGTAGGCACTTTGTAAATGTTTTCCCTACCTAAGAGTAGAGGTGAGCTGTTCATGAAGGATGTAAATCATTTGTCTGTACCTTAAATTCCCAATCATGTAGGGTAGGGGGTATGAAAGACTCCCTATCATGGGGACAGTTCTGATGGCAGCCATCCAAGATGACAACCCAATAATCATGGCTAGCATAGAGTGAGTTCCTACATCATGGTTTCATGTGAATTGTCTTATTTAATGTCCACCTTCATTCTGAAGGAGTATTTGCCATTTGAGTTCAGTGAGGAAACTGGCTTAGAGAAGTTTGGAGGCATTTTCATGCTGTGGAGCAGGCTACAGGAGCTGGGGCCTGACTCTAAAGCCCATGCTCGCTGGATAACTGTCAAGAAAGCTGGAGACATGCTCCCCATTACTTCATATCTTCAGGTCTTCCTGTTTCTCCCAGCCATGCCCTTACACTGATGAGTCCTTTCCATCATGGACCTGCCACCAGAGCCTTGGTCACAGGTGGCTCCGTGTGGGGCACAGTGGGCCCACATGGGGCACAGCCTTGGTATGGGGTGTAAGGAATGCTGTTTCTCCTAGGAGGCACGGGTCCTTGGTGAGGACCTATGCTTTCCTCACCTGCGAAGACCCCAGGAGGCAAGCTTCCCTGTGTATGGCCACTTGTCCTACATAGCCTCTCAGTCAAGGTCACCTCAGGGGCATTTTCTTAAAACATATCTGAATTTTGATCTTTTTCCAATCTGTTAGGCCATGTTTGATAATTCCTTGTTGCTTGCTAATTTTTTACTCTCTGTATAAACTATTTTATAGCCTGTGTACAATATTCTAGGATATGAAGTACTTGGGAATTTCTTATGACTCTCACTCGTTTTCTTTGTTTTATTGTATTTTGGGTCATCTTTGATTATGAACACATTTTGTTTTGAACTCAGTCTTGAAGTTGAACAAGGGAATGCTTTCCTACGTAGAGTACTTGTGATTGCTTTGACTTGTTGCCAGGGGGCGCTGCTAGCCTGAGATCTCGTTGCTCCCTTCCCACACACCAGTCTGAATTCTGCAGGGCTAGGCTTCTCTATCTTGACAGTTGCTCAGTGCTTGGTCTCTGGGTCCTTGTGCTAGTATTGGCATTTGCCTTTAGGGAAACTTATCCTGTTGCTTTGGGGCTTAGAGTTCTCTGATCTGGTGTCAGGTTCCATTTTTTTTTTCCACTTGGAGAGGGAGGGTGGGGTCTCTAGGAGTTGTCCTTTTTGTTTTCTGTGTACTAGCAGTAAACACAGATTTTGCATCTAATATCTAATTGTTTTGTAATAGGAGGGCCCTTTGCAGTTTTACGTTTGCTATTCTTATAGGAGTCCTTAAGAGATGTTTAGTTAGGTGAGTAATGATTTTTTTTTAATTATAAATGTACATTTTTTGAAACTTTTTATGTGTACTTTCTCTGAGGCCTATATTTAATCTAGAGAGTATGTCATTTTCTTCCTTAAGGCACATTGGGTTACAACATTCAGTAACCACGTTACAGTTTTTGACTTGAGACTTTTGGGGTCCCATAAGTAATGGAAATTCTCGTCTCAAATCTTGAATGAAAGTGATTTGTCTTTGTTGATAGGAACCATTTTTGGCTCTGATCTAAGAAGATGCCCACTGGTCTTGTGTGGGCCATAGTTTTCCATAGATTACCTCTTTGAGGTGTCTTCTTTAGGTATTCCTACTCTGTAGGGTCTCTGGTTAGACCTTCAGTCTTGCTTGGGATGTGGGCTTTGCTTTGTTTCTGCTGTGCATGTTGTATTAAAACTCAGACTCTGGGTTATCAGGGATGGCCTGAGGGCCAACCGTGAACCCAGAGTATGATTACTGCTCTGGAAGTTTTGTGAGTTTTCATGTTTTGTAGCCTCTGCTTGTTTCCTTTTCTTTACTAAAAAGAGATATTTTAAGTATTTTTATCCATCACCTTTCTTTATTACATACTCGAAGGTATTTCTCTGCACTCCTACTCCATTTTATTCTACTTTGACAGTTATTAACAATTGAAAACGTTTCTTTATTTTGAGCCCATATATTTGTCCCTATGATGCCTATTCACTGACACTAGGTTTGAAGCAACCTGGAACATAGCTGAACTTGCACTGTTTGACTGCTGTCATGTTTCTCCAGAGTTAAATCTTTCTTTTGAACATTCTGCCTATAGAGTAATTTCAGTTCCTACACCAATGTACTCCTTTGTGCACACTTAAATTTCTCATTTCCTTTCTTAAAATATAGCTGGAATAAAAAAGTATTCCAAACATGCTCTCTTTTGCCCTCAAAGAATGAACATACAGAATGAAAAAACACAAAGCAATATAACAAAGTACAAGAATGAGTACCATATTGTGTTGTACAGAAAAGGGAGTGAGCCTGAGACTTGGGGAAAGCTTCACTCAAGATGCACAAAGTTGGTATTTTGAAGGGTTTGGATAACTAATGTATTCAAGAATAATAACAAGAGAAATAGAGTTCACCATGAATAGGCAATTTGTATTTTAAATGGCTGGAAATTGGGAGCCCTTGAAGATTCTTGGGTAGGGAACAGCATACACTATCATGAAAAATTTAATCTGGCAGAATCCAGGATGGATCAAAAGAATAAGAGGTAGGAGGTGGGGAACCAAGTAGGAACCAGTTGCCCAAATTCTGGTGTGAGGTGATGAAAGCATAAGTAGGGAGGTGGTAGTAGAAATGTATGCAAATAAGTGGATTGAGAAGTCAGGAGAATGAATGTTTACAATGGATTAATACAAGGGGAAAAAAAGGTGAGAAATTTTAAAGTCAATAACTTGTACAAGCAAAAAAATCGACATCATGCAGTGAACCAGCAGCCAAAGATAGCATGACTTATCGTAAACAGGATGAAATATATCACAATATCAATGGAAACAGCCAGTAGCAGGCAGCATGCTCCCTAGCAGGCCAATACAAATAATAATCCTTTGTTGTTTAGTAAATCTTTACAAAGGCTCTAAACACAGGATGATTGGCATTGTTTTAAACCAGCTCATAATGGTCTAATTTTGTGCCTGCTTATATATCACAAGACCAGATAACATTTGTGTGATTCTTCATTTTTGTAATAAAATATGTTTCCAGTAATATAAAATTGTTTTCCTGTTGTTAAGTTCTATATACTCTGTTGACAATAAATGTGAATTGCTGATCCATCTACTAATGCTAGCAAATCTCAACGTGTGATCCAAAATTTTCCCAAAGCTATCATTGATCTCTTATAAGTAAAAAGGAGAATGAGATTGATTTTGTCATCTAGTGGGTCCATTGCATCACTAGCTCCTTCCTATGAGTTTTATTAATTATTAAATATTATGGTGTTTTCCTTCTAAAACTTATCTTCCAGAGCATTACAAAGATTGTGTCATCATTCCTGAAAGCTTAAAGGCTAAAGTAAAACAAGTTGCCAGTATCGGTGGCATTAGGAGCAATTACTAGTTCATTACATTCAAATACTTTTTGACTGTGCTATAGGAAGGAGAGATTAACTTAGAAAACCATGTCAGCCTGGGTAAAGTCAGGACTGCCCTTAACATTCATCCACCTCTGTATTAAAGTTTGAGATTCAGGTCACTTGGGCATGACATTGCTTCCAAGAAATGATCCTATTCCTGTTATTTATTTTGGTTGTCTTGAATTTTTTCTTCATAATGATTTTGTTCCTGTATCTGTCCAGATATCTATATCTATCTACTCACCTATATGTGGCTGCAGCTTCTTTTTTAATAGAAAAAAATGCTATTCTCCCACTGATCTAAAATCTTTTGCTTAAACCATCTATTTAATTTTTACTTCAAGGTCTATATGTTTCGCGTCCAGGTTTCTTTTTCATGTCCATCTATCCCAGATTCATAGCTGCCTGGTTTTATTTCTTAATTATTTTGTTCTTTTAATGGATGCACCATATAAGGAAGAGAATGAACTGAAAATATCCCAGGGGGCTCACTCTGGGTTGCCTAGACAGGAAGCTGGCTGGGACTGGGAATGGACACCTCCTCTAAGGGACTCTACCCTGATTAAGTTTCTCATGGGACATGTGGCCTCCTACCCCCCAGCAGAAGTCCCATTCTTAGGGGCCTGACTGGTGTTCCCAAACAATTCCTATAAACAACAGGTACCTGCATCCAAACTGCCTGGTGCCTAAGCAGTTTGTATTTGTTCACCGATAAGGTTACTGTCAAATTTTCCCCTGAGAAATTACTTTGGGGGGGTTACCCCAAAATATAGACAAGAGTGGTGTCCAGGAAGGCACCCCGACACCTCCCTGTGGTCGGTGGGAGAATGGGGACCTCTGCCCTCTGTTTTCTTGCTGATGCTTGGCTTATGCTTCACCCTGTCCCCGGTATAGGCGATCCGTCACCAAGTGGGTGATGTTGGGGCGTCCTCTTGAGCTTTACAGCCTGATCAGTGGTATCTTCCTGATGTGATAGGTGTTATTCCTCACTTTATATCTGTGACTGTCTTAGAAATATTTGTTTATTTAAAATGCTTTCAGTAAAATTCTTGATTGTCTACATTTCCCTTGGAAAAATATAATCTTGAGGTTTTTTTTTTTTTTTTTGGTTTCCTTTTTCAGTATTAATTTCTTCATAGGAGTTTGAATTTTAGTTTGCAGATTTACCTTAATGAGAGAATTAATGAATGAATGAATTCCTCTCCTGCCTCTTTCTCTCCTTTTCTTTGCTTTTTCTCTACTTCTCTCTAGGCTCACCTTCCCTGATGGATTTTCTTTTTCCTCCTATCCCATTACTCTTTGAAAACAAAAACTGTACTCTAATCTTTGCCTACCACCTCTGAGCGCTGAGCGCTCTCTCTGACCACCCCCCACTTCTTATTTATTTATTTATTTATTTTTTTTACATGGGCAGGCACCAGGAATCGAACCCAGGCCCTCTGACATGGCAGGCGAGCATTCTTGCCTGCTGAGCCACCATGGCCTGCCGCCACCCCCCCCTTCTTTTTAATGAAGCAAGTAGGCAGAGGGGGCAGAGCCCTCCCGAAGGATATCTTGAAACGAAGTTGTGCTTTCCCAAGAGTTCATATTTTGATTCTACACATTGGGAAAATAGGTCAACATAAAGTTGGTGTCTCTGGCAAAACTTGTTACTGATGAACTTACCTTTGACAGTAGTGACTGGTAGAATGTAGATTTGTTGCTTGTACGTGTCTTAGACAGACTCTTTCTATCTGACCTGACCAATGGAGGACTCTGTGATAATTGCATGGGGAACTTTTATCCATTAATTTTGGGGAGTGCTTTCCTGAATTTCCCTTTCATGGAGTGGGTTTTCTTGTCTCCATTTTCTATTTTTTCTCTTGTTCTTATATATTTATTTTACTCACTGATTTCAGATTATGTATTCCTTTATTCTATGCCACAGAAAGTGATTGAAGTGATATATCACTTAATAAGTCCTTTCCTATGATGTACATCTAAAAACTAATTTATGGTTTTTAGCCAAATGATACTTTTATACATCCTCATTCTATTTGATTGTAATACAAATATTAAAATGGAATTCCTATGCCTTCTGAATTTGTTTCTTTGAATTACTTCCACTATAATGATCGCTTTCTCTCTGGTTTCTTGCCTGTGTTTAAAATTAATGCCGTTTTAGCATAACCTTAGTATTTCCTTTCATGTTATAAAGAACAGTTACTATCTTGTTCTTTATTTATTTAATTTTTGCATTGCTTTGTTCTTCATTCAACACAAGTTGTTAGTGAAGAATGTAAGTTCCCATTTGGTTTCTTTTCCTCAGCAACTGACTTGCAAGTATCAGCTATCAGCATTGCTGTAATGATTGCTTGGTTACAAGTCTAAGAGAAGGTTATGATTCTTCCCTGTCACTCATGCCATACATGGAAACCCTCCTCACCGCCACATGGGGGTGTGCTGTAAACTATTGTGACTAGACAAGCTTTCTGCACATAATATGTAAGGTTTCAGAGACATCCTCTGAGAGCCATAATATATTACTGTTTTCATTTCCTGTATGGGGCTTTGTTATTATATGTCACTCTTTTGGTTAAAGGCTTGCCCCCTCCTTTCTATATTTTATGTATTACTGTAGAGTTTATAGCCAACCCTATAGTTGCAGCTGAAAATTTCTGGGATACGTTGCCATACAAGAAGGATTCTGTTGCATTCTTATGAAAGTAGTAATTATATTATATTGAACAGACCTATTATCAGTATATTCCCAGTTTTCCTTAACCTGTCTAAATGAAGGGAATGTACTCCAAAGGCACATTTTTTTTTTGTTATTACCTTATTTATCTAAATTTAAATAGGGTAAAGGAGATTTGGAGTATTTTCTAGGTCATCAGATTACACATCATCAAAAACTAACTAAACTAGTATCAGATAAAGTCAGAAAACACCAATATCATAATGGTCTTGGAACAAAAGAAAAGGAAAATAAGTTTGGGGTGAGATTAGACAGTACGTCCTCTAGAAGGGAAGGGATTTGGACCTTAGTCAGGGAAGTCTGGAGGAAAGTGTGCCAGCCAGTGGTGATGCCTCTGCCTCTAACACCCATTGTGGCTCTTCAAGGACCCTTAGGCACCTCCCCAGGAAGCAGAAGTTCTAACCATAACACTGTGAAGGTCTAAATTAGTTTTATTTGCAAGGTTTCTGATGAAGAGCTTCAACTAAATTATAATCTGATTGGTCAATTAAGCGTACATGGTTGATTATTAGCCTTTGTTTTCATGTTTTGGTGGGAGGTGAGGAAGACAGGAAGAAGGCATTTGATGCAAAAGTGGTTAAGAGGTTGTAATGATGCCACTGATTGGGTTGGATTGTGGTTACAGAAAGGGAAGGCTAGGGATACAGGTGGCAGGCAGAATGCTCTACTGTCTTTCTGACTTGACACCTTTCCTGAGGAAGGACCTAATTTAACTTCAGTGAGGTGGGGATAAACAGGAGACTTGCACTGAGCTATTTTAATCATGCAGCTGCAAATGCAAGCAGCTCTACATTGTAGGATTTGCGAGGTTCTATTTTTAAAGCATGACTGCCGTTGCTGAAATTAAGGAGCTGGATCCCCAGTAATTGGTGCCAATATTTAGTTTGCCATACAGTTCATGCGATATTATTTTCTGATATTATTTTTGTAATTGATTATAATAGAGTTTCCTTGTCTAATACATAAAAAAGCATTTGGGAGGGTTGTATTCAGAAAAAGTATTTGTTTAGACATTCACTCTTTGAGCTTCTGCCTAGAACCCTGCTGCACATCTAATTTCTAGACTTTAGAAATTAGATATCCAGACTGTTTCTGAATCTGCTATAATGTATACAATGTACTTAAAAATCAAGCTGCCTCTATACAATCACTTAACTAAGCTGCTTACCATATACATTAGAGGGAAATTCAGGTTCTTCCACAAACTAGGAAATAATCACAATAAAGTACCAGTACTTTTGGGGCACCATATTTAGTCGTCATCACTGCTGTCACAACAACCACTTGGGTATCTACTACAAGCATGGCACTGTTCTCAGTGTTAAATGTTTTTATTTTGTTTTTCTCAGTCTACTTGGGTCTGGGACTCTGCATAAGTCAAACTTCTACATTTTGTATTTTGCTAATTTGTGTTTTATCAATGTTTTGCCATTAGAATAAATCCAGGGATTTGTAGATTTAGCCACTTAACTGAGACCAAAGATGTAGAGGATAAAAGGTCAATTTCTGTCCTTTCTGGAGGAAAACTCCTACAATGCCAGTAGGTTGGCATATTCTGGCATCAAATAAGAAAAAAAAACATAAATGTAGTTACATATTTCACATATTTCTTAAATCCCCTGATCACTGCTTGGAATCGTCCAGATGTTCTATGGGTTAATACTTTTGTTCGGTTTAATTACATTGAATTATTTTCTGGAATTAAAAGGGGTTGTTTATTGAATTTTCTAGTATTGCCTCCTTTTGTTGGCTACATGAAATTTAAATTAAAATCATTATTCTTCATAATTCCTGTACTTCTGGAGTTTATAATTGCCTGTATCTCCCCCTGGGCTGAACTGAAGAACATAACTTCTCATAATGTAATACATCTTGCCCAAGATTACTCTTCTTAAAACCAGACAGTTGCTTTTTTTTCAGGTCATTGTTTGAAAACAGACTTAAATATATCTGCCAAAGCTTTGCCTGTATTTTTTTTTTTCTGAGAAAAGAAAGCATTTACTGTGAGCAGCTCAACAAGGAGACAGGAGGTAAACTTCAGATTTGACTCCCCAAGCATATGGGGTCTGGGGGTATTACACTGTTTGGGGAAAGTGGGCTGCAGGGAGTGGCTAAGGATAGGGTGAGATGACATGGGTTAAGGGGTAGGATACAATAGAGCATGAGCAGTTACAAATCATGCTACTTCATGCATTGCGTGTATAAAAATGGCAGCTTAGCATGATCAGTGGGTGTGGTTTTTTAAAGCAATTTTATTGAGATCTATTCATATACCATACAGTCCATCTAAAGTGTATGATCCCTGGCTCATTGTATGTCCATCACCACATTCAATTTTAGAATACTTTCATTACTCCAAAAAGAAAAACACCATACACCTTATACCCTCTCATTATTGACACTTAGCTTTGTAACTGTTGTTACAACTGATGAAAGAATATTAAAATATTACTGTTACTGTAGTCTATAGTTTTCATTAGTGTATTTTTCATATATGCCATCCTTTTGTTGACACTTTGTAATAGTGATGTATATTTGTTCTACTTTGTGAAAGAACATTCTTTTATTTGTACCATTAACTGCAGTCATCATACACAACAAGGTACACAGTGTTACGGTTTCATGTTTTATCCTCCAGCTTTCTTTCTAATGACATACATGACCCTAAACTTCCCCTTCCAACCACAATCACACCCAAAATTCAGAGCTGTTAATTATACTCACAATGATATGCTATCAGCACCTCTATCCAACTCCAACATTTACAGTCAGCCCAAAAATTCTACACAAATTAAGCATCAACTCCATATGCTCTACTTTTATTCTTTCTCCTTGCAACCTATTTTAACTTTATGAATTTGCTTATTATAATTAGGTCATATTAGTGAGATCATGCAATATTTGTCTTTTTATGTCTGGCTTATTTTGCACAACATAATGTCCTCCAGGTTCATCCATGTTATCGCCTGCATCAGTACTTTACTCCTTCTTACATCGTACTATATACCACATTTGTCTATCCATTCGTCGATTGATGGGTGTTTGGTTTGCTTCCATCTATTGCCAATTGTGAATAATGCCACTATGAACATTGGGGTACAAGTGTCTGTTCATATCCCTGCTTTCAGTTCTACTGGGAATATACCTAGTGGCATGATTAATGGATCATATGGCAGTTCTATATTTAGCTTCCTGAGAAACTGCCAAACATCTTCCATAGTGACTGTGCCATTTTTCTTTTCCACCAGCAGTGAATAAGTGTTCCTATTTCTCTACACCCTCTCCAACACTTGTTTTGTTTTGGTTTTTTAATAGTAGCCATTCTAGTAGGTATAAATGATATCTCATGATTTTGATTGCATTTTTCCATATAGCTAGTGATGTTGAGGATCTTTTCATGTGCTTCATACCCTCTTTGGGAAAAAAGTCTATTCAAGTCTTTTCCCCATTTTTTAAATTGGGCTTTTTTTTTCTTTTATTGTCAAGTTGTAGGATTTCTTTATATTTTTTGGATATTAAACTCTTATATGGTTTCCAAATATTTTCTCCCACTGAGTAGGTTGCCCTTTCACCTTCTTGATGAAGTCCTTTGAAGCACAGAAGTTTTCAGTTTGGAGGAGGTCCCATTTATCTGTTTCTTCCTTCAGTTGCTTGTACTTTGGATGTAATGTTAAGAAGCCATTGCCTAACACAAGAACTTGAAGATGCTTCCCTACATTTTCTTCTAGGAGTTTTATGGTTCTGGTTCATATATTTAGGTCTTTGATCCATTTTGAGTAAATTTTTGTTTAAGGCGTGAGATAGAGGCCCTCTTTCATTCTCTGGGTGTGTCTATCCAGTTCTCACAGCACCATTTGTTGAAGAGACTCTTTTGTCCCAGTTGACTTGGTGGCCTTGTCAAAATCAAATGATCATGGATGTCAGTGTCTATTTCTGAGCTCTCAATTGGATTCCATTGGTCAATATAATCTAACTTTATACTGGTACCATGCTGTTTTGATAACTGTGGCTTTATAATATGCTTTAAAGTCAGAAAGTGTGAGTCCTCCAACTTTCTTCTTCCTTTTCAAGATGTTTTTGGTATTTGGGGGCCCTGAATAAATAAATTTGATGATTGGCTTTTCCATTTCTGCAAAGTAGGTTGTTAGAGTTTTTATTGGGATTACATTAAATCTGTAAATCAATTGGGTAGAATTGACATCCTAATGATATTTAGTTTGCCAATCCATGAACACAGAATGTCGTTCCATTTATTTAGGTCTTCTTTGTTTTATTTTAGCAATGTTTTGTATTTTGTGTCTATCAATCCTTTACATTCTTGATTAAATTTATTCCTAGATGTTTTATTCTTTTAGTTGCTCTTGTAAGTAGAAAGTTTTTCTTTATTTCCTCCTCAGATTGCTTTTACTAGTATATAGAAACATTACTGATTTTTGTGTGTTGATTTTGTATCCTACCACTTTGCTGAACTCGTTTATTAGCTCTAGTAGTTTTGTAGATTTTTCGGGACTTTCTCTATATAGGATCATGTCATCTGCAAATACTGAAAGTTTTACTCCTTTTATTCCAATTTGCACGTCTTATATCTTTTCCTTGCCTAACTGCTCTAGCTAAAACTTCTACTACAATGTTGAATAAGAGTGCTGACAGTTGGCATTCTTTTTTTTCTAAGCATTTTTATTGATAACTCTTCATGTACATATAGTCCATCCAAAGTATACAATCAGTGGCTCACAATACCATCACATAGTTATGTATTCATCACCATGATCATTTTTAGAACAGTTGCATCATCCCAGAAAAAGAAATAAAAAGAAAAAAAAGCCCCACACATCCTATGCCTCTTACCCTCCCTCTTATTGACCACTAGTATTCCTACCCCTTATCCCCTTCCTGTTATTTATTTTTTATATCCTTATTTTTTAACTTGTCTGTTTGAACCTTGGATAGAGGAAGCATCATCCACAAGGTTTTCACAGTCACACGGTCACAGTTATATAACTGCACACTCGTCTTCAAAAATCAAGGCTACTGGAACACCGCTCAGCAGTTTTAGGTACTTCCCACTAGCCACCAATAACCGCAAACTAAAAAGGAATATCTATATGATGCATAAGAATAACCTCCAGGATAACCTCTCCACTCTGTTTGAAATCTCTCAGCCACTGAAACTTTATTTTGTCTAATTTTTCTCTGTCGCCGTTGGTCAAGAAGGCTTTCTCAATCCCATGATGCTGGTCCCAGCTCATCCCTGGGAGTCATGTCCCACGTTGACAGGGAGATTTACTCCCCTGGGAGTCATATCCCACGTAGTGGGGAGGGAAGTGGGTTCACCTACAGAGTTGGCTTAGAGAGAGAGAGAGGCCACATCTCAGCAACAAAAGAAGTTCTTTGGTATGACAGACGTAATTATAAGTTGGCTTAGCTTCTTCTTCGCAGGAATAAGTTTCATAGGGGCGAGCCCAAAGATTGAGGGCTTAGCCTATTGAATTAGTCCACTGCTTGTGTGAAATCAGGAATTCCCCAGATGGGGAAGTTTAATATGTCTTCCTTTCTCCCCAGTTCTCCCAGGGGTCTATGCAAATACTTTGTTATTCTTGCCTGAAATTACTCTGGGATGTATTGGGATATCACACTAAACTGTACAAACCAACAAGATTTCATGCTGTATTCAAGATTCTATATAATTATGGTGTTTGAATAAGCTGACCATATAAGGTAAATTAGATAATGTGCTACCCAAAATATAAATTTTGTGCTAACTAAATATCTCTCCCTTTGGTCTTACACAGAAGTTGAAGTTTTAAAATACAGACCCAGTCATCCTTTACTCTGTATTCTGATTTACCTTAGTCCTTTCCAAATCAGCTTCATTCATATCTCTACTCAAAGTCTGACCACTTTTTCAACTTTTTAAACAGTTGCTGTGTACATAATGCTGACTTTCATTGCTTCAGAGATCTTACTGAGTCTCATGTGTCACACAAATACCCAAAGTTTCAGGGAAAGACCAGGTTATACACAAATAGTCCAGTATCTCAGAATTTAGAAATATCAGTTTCAACTCTAGAATAGATGTGACTGTTATAAGAGCTTACAATCTAGGAACCTTTACAATAGGGCCCAACTTGATAACCCATGCACTCAACTTCAATTCCCTGAGTTTATATATTATAGTTAGTCCATATGTGTGAGGCATAATAGTATTTGTGTTTTTGTTTTTGACTTTTCATTCAATATACTGTCCTCAAGGTTCATTCACCTAGTTGCATGCCTCACAACATCATTCTTTCTAACAGCCACTCAGTAGTGTGTTGCGTATGCACTACAGTTCCCCCTTCCATTCCCCTCAGGGAAGCAGCCAGCGGTGTCTGTGGAGGTGGGGCATTGGCCTCCACGACTTGGGGTACTTACAGTTCTGTGTGGGATCTCAGCCTTTCACCTGGTCCTGACTGGTGTATGCTGTGTGTCCAGTCCAGATGTTCCCCAGCAGCTGTTCTGTACTGTTCCTGGCTATTTACTAGCTGCTCTGGAGGATGAACTAAATTCCACACCTCACTGTGCCTCCATCTTGCCCCCAAAGCCTCTCCCTTCAGTTTTGCCACTGTTTGCCTCATGTATTTGGGGTACCTGGTTAGGTGCATAAATCTTTATGATTGTTATTCTTCTTGGTGTTTTGTCCCTTTTATTAATATACAGTGCCTTTTTTGTCCTGTGTAACAGTTTTGCGTTTAAAGTTTATTTTGTCTGATATTAATATAGCTACTCTGGTTCTCTTTTGGTTACTGCTTGCATGGAATATCTTTTTCCAGTCTTTCACTTTCAACCTATTTGTATCCTTGGGTTTAAGGTGAGTATCTTTTAAACAGTGTACAGGGTAATCATACTTTTTTTTTTTAATCCATTCTGTCACTCTGAGTTTTTTCATTAGAGAGCTTCATCCATTAACACTTCAATGATATTACTATATAGGCAGTATTTGTTTTTAACCTTTTTGTTTTTAAATGTCATATCTTATTTTTGTCTCCCTCTTTACCCTTTTAGTTCCCCTTACTGATAAATCTTCATTTTTAAACACTCCAAGCCTATATTTTCTCTTTCTCCTGTAGAACTCCTTTTAGTATTTCTTGTAGGGCAGATCTCTTGTTGACAAACTCAGTTTCTATTTATCTGTGAATATTAAAACTCTCCCTCAGTTTTGAATGACAGTTTTGTCAGATAGGGAATTTGGGCTGGCAGTTTTTCTCTTTCAGTATTTTAATATATTTTAATGTATTTGTATCTTTATATTTTTCTAAAATCAGGAAAATGTTTAGTAATATAGGTCATTATTGTAGCAATGTTAATATTTGTAATAACTTTCTACTTGATATTTTGAGAACATCCACAGTTTTGACAACTGATCAAATAGTATTTAAGTTTAATATTTAGAATTTAAGAAAGTCTGCTATCTGAATTTGTAAATTTTTTCCCTTGTTGCCTTAATTTTAAATTGGTTTATGAAACTTACTGTGCAAACTCAAGTTTTACAATGACTATTTGGATACTTGATTTAAATATGCATATGGATAAGCTAACTAAGATATCCATTTTTGGTGGTTCTAAGTGTATTGTTTGTTTTCTTAAATAAAAATATTTAAAAAAATGAATGTGACCTTTTAAAAATTCAACCTCCAACTTTGTGATCAAGTAAAGGAAATTTAATTGCATGTCTAGGTTTTGCATTTGCTATTTCTCATCAATACATCTTTCTTGCTATCAAATAGAAACCCTATTTGTCTCATTCTCTGACCTTCAGTCCCTTCCACCTAAAGTTTCCATTCATCGTAGCCACTTGAGGTGTCTTCACTCTTCTGTACTGATTTCACATACATGTATACAGTTTAAAATTTTTTCCGTAACATCTTAGGATTCACTATGGTGTTCAATGTTTTGTGATAGTATCCTGCATTCCTTTCTGTCTTTTATTTAACCTGGTTTAAGGGTTGGTGCATTTTTAAATCCCTCCCAGTATTTATTGTGGTACCTAAGTGATAAAACCCTAGAATTTCACTTAGTAACATTTTGAATGTTTACAATGTTCATGTTATTTACTTTTGCCGTTCCTGTTCTACTCAGTGCAAGAGACATAGTGATTAGAAAGGGAGGAGGTATTCTTAGAATTGTGACACACAAAAAAGGAAAGAGAACGGGGCTTAAAGAAAATGGTAGAGGACCACAGAATCAAATGATAAAATATATTTTGGTAATTATGAGTCATTGATATAAAAATAAGTGTGGTATAGATTTTTTTTGAGGAATTTAGTAGGCACAGTAATCTGAGAGGCAAGACCACTTCTCAACTCAGCAGGATCATTGAGCACTTGAATAGCCTCAACCTGACCACATTTTGAGAAGATTACAAAGAACCAGTACAGGGTAGAAGCTGCTTATTTACGAGAAATAGGGGTGAAGCAGGGAAAGGAGGCAGGGAAAGTGGCATTTAAAAAATCCATTCATCTAAAGTCAATTTTGTAGAGGAGGAGTGAGATTTTTTTTTTTCCTTGAGACATAGGCAGGAAAGTAGACAGGTTTGGGGAAGACACTGGAAATTTTCAGTTGATGAAGAGGAACTATTAAGGTCATGTAGGGGAATTTTTGTATGCTCAGTAAAATGGAAGAGGAGGTTGCCTGCTAAAATGGGGTTCAGATTAGGGGCCTCAGGCTTGGGCATCATTTTCATGAGAGCAACACAACAGACATACAGAACTCCTGAAGGAAAGGGGAGGGTACCACACAGACCAAGTCATACTCCAGCTGGAAACTGTTCACCAGGATTATTTGAGTAGCAAGGAAAGTCTGTTTCTTTTTTCTTGGTTTGTATTAATTCTGTGATTTGTCATGGAAACTGCTTTGGACAAAATAAATGATTTAGATTGGCCTCATGCATCTTCATTACTTTTTCCTGAGCTGAGACTGGTGTCCCCTCCAACTAGTGAGAGTCCAATGCCATCAATATGGTCAGGAGTTTAGGATATTTTTTGATCCTCATTGAACTTGACATTTATCCCAAGTGCGATTTTGAATGTATTTTAAACCAGTGAGAAGATGGGGCCCCACCCTACCTCATTGTCCACTGTCTTGCAGCACAGCCTGCTCTTCCCATTTGTTATGCATAGTTGTGCCTGCTTTTGCTGCAGTACCTTTGGCTATGGTGACTTCTTCACTTGACCCATTCCCCCCAGGCCACGCACACCTCCCTTATATTTAACTAAATGATTTTCACCTTTCAAGACCTTTGCTTGAATTTGACTTCCAGCATAAAGCTGTCTAAAGCTGTATTTGTTCAAATCTTTACTTTTGTATTTCTCTGTGTTTTCTTAGGCCGACAGTAATTTTCTTGAGGGAAATACCATATTTTCTAAATTGTTTTAGATCCATTCACTGTAGTCTTGCACCAGGCATGTAGTAAGAATTAATAAATATCAAAGTGTTGAATTATTTGTAAGTAGTGTTCACTTTTGTATGATATCTCTACTAGTTGATATTATATATATATATATAATATGTATATTCCCTATATTGGTTTATTATTTTGCTAGAGACAATGATTATTATAGTTAAATATATTCAAGTCTTCTTAATAAGTTTATTGCTTTAGTAATTTAACAGACTATTTTAAATTTATGTTTTATTTTTTCTTTCTTCATTATCATGGTTTTATACATGTTTGGTTGTTCCCTGGTTGAGAATCTTACAGATGACTTGAAAATCTGGAAGAGAATTCTTGCATTAAGGTGTTTTTTCTTCTTTTCTTTGAAATGTGTTGAGCTGTTCTGAGATGCTCCCTTTACTCTGTTTTTTCCCCCCTACATTTCTTCTCTGATGATAAAATTATACCTTTTGTTTTGGTTTCCTGGCTGCTAAAACAAATGCCATACAACGGGTTGGCATAAACACTGGAAATTTATTGGCTCATGGTTTTGAGGCTAGGGGAAGTCCAGAATTGAAGTTTTAGCAAGGTGATCCTCTCTCCCCGAGGACTGTGGCAATCTGAGACTGGCTGGCTGTGATTGCTGGTCACATGGAGATGTCTTCTACTTTCTCCTCTGGGTTTTGTTGACTTCTGGCTTATTTCCGTGGCTTTCTCTCTTATGTCTGAATTCCATTCTGTTTATAGAGGACTCATCCAGCACTTCAGATTAAATTCTAACCTGATTCAGGTGTGCTACCTTAACTGAAATAACATCTTCAACAGACCCTAATTACAGTGGGTCCATTCTGTCCACCACGGAATGCAGACCAAGACCAACAACGTCCACACTGGGGAACACGTTCAAACTGCCTTTCACTCCTTGCATTTTCATTCTCTTTTCCAATGTAGAAAATATAAAGTTATAATATGCTTGTTATATATGATATAAAGAAATGCAGTAATGATTTTATGTATAATAACTTTTCCCTTTTAATTTAAATAATTTATTATTAATGCCATTTATTTTGTAATTTGATTGCTATTGGCTAATGGTAATTTCCATGACTCATTCACGTCAAGATTTTTTTACAAGATAAAGAGTACAAAGGAAACATTGAGTTGAATAATAAATTTATTGCACCGCTCTATATTTGACATAAAACGCATATTTTTATGTATTGTAGGAATCAAATATTTTAAGTCCAGTTCAGGATGGAACAAAGAAACCTCAGATTGACAGCAATAAGAGCAATAACTACTGGATTGTAAAGGAGGTCAGCAGATGTAGAAATTTTTTACATGGGTTTTTATTTGTATGACATTTAATGCTTGCCTATATAATGTATTTAATATTTTTATTTGTTCTATGTAATAATTTTCTTTTTCTTCTTAAAAGATTTTGATTAGGCTAAGTAAACTCTGTGTACAGAATAAAAAGTGTCGGAATCAACATCAACGTTTACTGAAGAATATGGGGGCGCATTCGGTGGTGTTGGATCTTCTGCAGATACCATATGAAAAGGTTAGTTCTTAGTTACTTTTATTCTGTAACTTTTTATTTCGATACAAGTTCAAATTACTAAAAATTTTTTCTCCTGAACTATTTGAGAGTAAGTTGCCCACTCGATGCTCCATTGCTTCTGAATACTTCAGTGTGTATTTCCTATAAATAAGGATGCTTCAACAAAACCACATAAAACCGTCTCAGGAAAGAGCATGATGCTTTTCTATCACCTCATCCTCAACCCCCGATCGTATTTCTCCTCTTGTCCCAATTATGTCCTATATGATGAGAGACTCTTCTTCATAATCATGCATGCTGTCACACCTATTTAAAACTTGTCACAACTGAACTCTCATGACATTGACCCTTTGGAAGATTAGACCTGTTATTATTTCATTTAATTTTTATTTTTTATTAGATTAGTTGTAGGTTTACAAAAAAATCATACAGAAAGTACAGAGTTGCCTCATACTTCCTCTCAAAAATAGTTTGCCCTCGGGGGTGCCAGGGTAGTTCAGTGGTAGAATTCTTGCCTGCCATGTAAGAGACCTGAGTTTGATTTCTGGCTCATGCACTTCCCAACAAACAAACAAAAGAAACCAACAAAAACAAATAAAAATTCAAGAAATGGTGCTGCAGTAACATGATACTCACATGGTAAAACAATGAAATGTGACCCCGCCGTACAGCATACAAAAAGTAATAATAATAAATAAAAAATAGTTTGCCCTATTATTAACATTTTGCATTACTATATTTTTGTTACAATTGATGAAACAACATTATTATAATTATGCTATTAACTTTAGTCCACTGGTTATATTAGGGTTCATGCTTTGTATTGTATGGTCAAGTGTGTTTGTGTGTGTGTGTGTGTGTGTGTGTGTGTGTGTGCATGGTAACTTACATATATCCTAAAATTTCCCTTTCAGTCTCTTTTCAAATACACAATTCAGTGATGTTAATTACATTCCCACATTTGTGCCTCCATTACCATCATCCATTACCAAAACTTTTCATTGCCCCAAATAGAAACTTCGTACCAATTAAATATATATATATATATATTTTTTTTTTACATGGGCAGGCACCGGGAATCGAACCCGGGTCCTCTGGCATGGCAGGCAAGCGTTCTTGTCGCTGAGCCACCGTGGCCTGCCCCCAATTAAATATTAATGCCCCATTTCCTTCTTCCACCTAGTCCTTGGTAACTTTTACTCTAGTTTGTGACTTTGTGAATTTGCATATTCTGCTTATTTCATAAAAATGAGAACATACAATATGTACCCTTTTGTGTCTGACATCTTCAAAGTTGATCAATATTGTTGCATGTATCAGAACAAACTTCATTCCTTGCTATGGCTGAATAATATTCCATTGTGTGTGTGTGTGTATATATATATATATATATATATATATACCACTTTTTGTTTATCCACTCATCTGTTTATGGACACTTGAGTTGCTTCTACCTTTTGGCAATTGCAATAATGCTGCTATGAACATTGATGTGCAAATATGTGTTTGAGGCCCTGCTTTCAATTCTTTTGGGTATATACCTAAAAGGGGGTTTGCAGGCCAAATGGTAATTCTAAACTTTCTGAGAAATTGCCAGACATTCCTGTGTTTTCCACAGTAGCTGCGCCACTTTACGTTCCCACCAACAATGAATAAGTGTTTCTGTTCCTCTCTATCTTCTTCAATGCTTTATAGTTTCTGTTTTCTTAAGAGTAACCCTTCTAAAGGGTGGGAAATATCTCATTGTGTTTTTTGCCTTGTTACCATTTTATTTTGTCTCTCAATTATTCCATGCAATTTTTTTAAGCTTTTTATTGTGGTAACATATATATAACATAAAATTTCCCATTATTTAAGTGTATATTCACAGTGTCGTACTAAGTAGCCATCATCTATTATCAACACTTTTTCATCACCCTAAACAGAAACCCTATAGCCATTAAGCAGAAAAATCCCTATCTCCTTCCTGTGGCTCCTTGTTACCTCTCATTTATTCCTGTCTCTGTGAATTTGCATAATCTAGATATTTCATATAAGTAGATCCATATAATATTTATCCTTTGGTGTCTGGCTTATTTCACTCAACATGATGCCTTCATGGATCATTCATATTGTAGCATATATCAGCTCATTATTTTTATTGCTGAATAATAGTCCATTGTATGGATATGCTACGTTATGTTTATCTGTTTGTCTGTTGATGCTCCTTCTTTCTTTTTAGAATTTTTATTTTATTAAAATATATTTAACCTAAAATTTCCCTTACTGTGGTTTTGATTTGCATTTCTGTAATGGCCAATGATGTTGAGCATCTTTTCATGTGTTTATTGGCCATTTGTTTACCTTCTTTGGAGAAATATCTATACTAATCTTTTGCCCATTTAAAAAATTGGATTGTTTGTCTTTTTGTAGTTTAGCTGCAGGAGTTATTTGTATTTTATGGATATGAAACCCTTATTGAATATGTGGTTTCCAGATATTTTTTTCCATTTCATAGATTGTCTTTTACTTTCTTGATTTAGTGCCTTGATGCACAAAAGATTTTAAGGTTGATGAAGTCTGGTTTATCCATTTTTTCTTTTGTTGTTAGTGCTTTTGGTGTAAAGTCTAAGAAACCACTGCCTAATTCAAGATTCTGAAGATGTTTCCTATGTTTTATTCTAGAAGTTTTGTAGTTTCAGTTCTTATATTTAGATCTTTGATGCATTTTGAGTTGACTGTATATAGTGTGAATAGGGGCCCACCTTCATTATTTTGCATGTGGCTATCCAGTTCTCCCAGCACCGTTTGTGGAGGAGACCATTCCATTTCATGGATTTGGCACCCTCATGAAAGATAAATTTACTAAGGATGTGGTGGTTTATTTCTGAATTCTCAGTTTGATTCTATTCATCTAAATGTCCATCCTATGCCAGTACAATGCTGTTTTGGTTACTGTAAATTTGTAATACATTCTAAAATCAGGAAGTAGGAATCCCCAACGTTATTCTTTCTCAGGATGATTTTGGCTATTTGGGGCTGCTTTACTCTTCCATATCAATTTGATGACTGATTTTTCCATTTCTGTGAAGAGTAAACCAGATAATTTAACGACTGCCCATCAGTTTTTTAGGTGTGATGATTTACCATGATTAAATTCAGTTATGCATCTTTGGCAGGAATACAACAGAAGCGATGCTAAGTTTTTTTCATTGTTTCCTATCAGGTGGCACAAAATTTCTATTTTTCCCTTTACTGATGGATGTACATATGATTAACGTGGTATCTGTCCACTGTTAAGTTACTCATATTCCTTTTATAATTAACACATATTTTGTGGAGAGGTACTTTGAAACTAAATAAATATCCCTTTCTTCATCAAACTTTTTCATTCATTCATTCATTTTACACAGAAACACCGGGAAAGGGAAAAACCTAAGAGAAGGAAGAATACGAGAGACTGGAAGGTGCAGAAGAGAAGGAAAGAGAAACAGAATCAGGAGGAGCAGAGAAATAGGGAGGACAAGGGATGAATGGAGGCAGGGACAGGGAAGAAGGAGGCAGCTATGTACAGAGATGGGAAAACTCAGTGGACAATCAGAAGGATTTGGGAGAAAGAGAGATGGACTGTGAAACAAAGAATGGGTTGAAACAGTAAAGCAGTACAGATATAGGAGAAAAGATAAAGAGTAGAGAAAAAGATCTGTAAAACAGAGAAGGGGATTATAGAATAATGGGAGAAGGGTAGAAACAGGACACAGAGAAAGGGGAGTATAGAAAGAGTGAGTTGGAGAAAAAAGTATCACAGTGTTTGATAATATTTTTGCTACCCTAATGCTTGTTTCTCTGTCTTATATGCTGCTTTTTGGCTTTTAGAATGATGAAAAAATGAATGAAGTAATGCATCTAGCCCATACATTCCTGCAGAATTTCTGTCGGGGAAATCCACAGAATCAAGTTCTTCTTCATAAACATCTGAATTTGTTTTTAACTCCTGGTGTAAGTATTTTAGTGACTTCTGATGTTTATAGTAGAGTGTTCATCAAATTTGTTCTAGTAGCACTGATGGTTAGAATTTTTTTGATCTTCATTACCTCATTTCAAAGGGGTTTTCTCCCTAGAAGTGAACATCTTTTATTTCCATTAAGAAAACATTTAAATAAATTTGAAAGATTATATGAATTTTAACTTCAAATGACAGCTTCATTTATATGTATACAGATGAATATTAGGAAAAAAGGTATGGTAGAACAAAGAACTGACTCTGCAGTGTCATGAGTAAGGTAAATTTGGAAAACTCAAAGATTTTGCCATCTGCGGTCTGTAAAGTCTATCTCAGTGGCTCCTAGGGAAGAGCTAACTTCTGAATAACATAAAATGAAGGAAGTCTCAAGAATACTGTTGCCAATATATTGAACTTTGTGATAATAAGCTCCTTTTCCCAGCTAAACTTCCTTTGCAAGTTCAGTTTTCTTTTAATGGTTAATGATCTTTTTGAATTTTGTACCAGACTTGTACCAAAAACTTACTATTGCTTTGTATAAAATGTAAAACTGATTAAAAGCAGGGAAATAATAGTTTAAGTCCTGTAGAATAGAAAGTTGATCTTCACAGAACTACAAATGCGTGTTCCTCTGTGTTTAGCTCCTTGAAGCAGAAACCATGCGGCACATCTTCATGAACAATTACCATCTGTGCAATGAAATTAGTGAAAGAGTCGTGCAACACTTTGTGCACTGCATCGAGACACATGGCCGCCATGTGGAATACCTGAGGTTTTTGCAAACTATCGTAAAAGCAGATGGTAAATATGTGAAGAAATGCCAGGATATGGTAATGACAGAGGTATGTTCTCTGTTTGCATTTTATCAGCTTCACATAAGCAATATGTTCAAGTATGTGTTTTCTGTAAATTTAGGGTGAAAAAAACCCAACAACATAGGATTAGAAAATATTCAGTGTAAGCATGATTTCTTAAGCACAGATATATTTTGCCTCAGTCTAGTAAAGCAAAAGTTAATTTTATTATTTCCTAAAAGTGTATATATTCTTTCTTTTTGATCCATAATGAATTTTATAGATTACTTGGGAATGAAAGTGGCAAAATTTTGTACTCCTACATTTTCAGTGATGAAACAAGAATGGATTAAACTTCACTTTTCCAGTGCCTTTATTATTCTGCTCTGAAGTTTAGAAGTGGTGTTCTCTGCTACTGTTTGCATCAGGCTTTGAAAGGAATCAAACAAACAAATAGAAACTGCCCATCAGTGATTTATCACACGTAGAAGCTTAAGTATTTAGAGAAAGTTAAACATCTAAGAAAAACAAATGGATGGAGTACTTCATTTATTTGTCTTCTTCATTTTGACATTTGACATTGAACAAGATTTATACAGTGAGTAAGTTACTTGCTAGGAACTAAGGAGATATTTTGGAGAACAGAAGCTCATTGAGCCCATTTGGGTCAGTCATTATTTCTGTGGCCTAGGGGTTCTCTAGTGGCCTGGATGGATTAACGCAGCTTTCATCAATTATGATAATGAACTGATCACAAGTGAGGTGCCCACTGAAATTAAATATCCAAAAGAATTAATTTATTTTCCTCTTCTTCAAATGGAAGACTCCACTGCCAAAACATGAGAAATCTGGTTAAGTCTAATTTTACCACCACAGAATAAAACATTCCTATCCACTCCAATAGTGACTGAATAGGCAAGCAAGTATATACATTAAGCCAAATATAACTCAACAAAGTCTGGGTATTCCATGTGTCATGGGAAAACGTCCATAAAGAAGAAGTCTGGGTATTCCATGTGTCCTGGGAAGATGTCCCCTAATGCAGGAGTGTTTTCATAATTATATACCTTTAATTTGGAATAGGGGAGAGTTCCATAATGATCTATCAGTCCCTTCTCCCCTCATAGAAATCTTAATATCCATTCAGTGTAAGGCCTTGAATTTCCAATTTAAATTGTTGTTATTAAGCATTTTAAGGAGCTTTAAACTTGTAAAATCTATTCTTTCTCATCTACATTTACATTTGCATTAGTTCTTTATTGCCTAGAAGTGTGGGAACTAATTTGACTTTGTATTAATGATTGCCAAAGAAAAGAGTAGAATGGGAAAGCAGCAAATATTTGTGCCCATATACTTATTAGGTGAAGTGTTTGTATATGCACAAAGTTGTTGGAATGTTGTATTATGCTGATCTATGTAATACATATTTTTGACAGGTATATGTTCTCTTTCAACAAAATTTTCAAATTAAGCCAACTAATTGGCTTATCAATTTAAATATAATTGAGAAAAATTGTACAAGTTGTATTATCCACCAGAGTATCTGGTTTTCTAACCATTGGGTTTAGAAAATTGGTACTGATAATAGAAAGATGTTAACATTTTACTGGGTTTCAATGATAAAATTGCAACCTGCTGGAATTCTCCATTAAAGTAGGAAACAAGTTTATTTCATTTCTTTGTCTCCCTTTCTGTTTTGTTCTTTTTTTCTTATTTCTTCCATCTCTGCTTTTATCTCCATTCTTTATGGACGTCTTCCCATGACACATGGAATACCCAGACTTTGTTGAATTATATTTGGCTTAATGTATGTACTTGCTTGCCTATTCAGTCACTATTGGAGTGGATAGGAATGTTTTATTCTGTGGTGGTAAAATTAGACTTAACCAGATTTCTCACGTTTTGGCAGTGGAGTCTTCCATTTGAAGAAGAGGAAAATAAATTAAGTCTTTTGGATATTTAATTTCAGTGGGCACCTCACTTGTGATCAGTTCATTATCATCTATGTCATTTAATTGCTGTCCCTGGCCTCTCTTCCCAATCTCCTATCTGGCTTTGATGCCGTTCATAACTGATCCCTTGGTACATGGCTATAGTGCTATGACTTTTGTATACCCTTGTTACTATCCTGCCTTGACATAGTTCTGCTTTTGTAAAATTATCTATGTTTTCACAAAGAAATATATGTGTTTCCATATAGACTCAGTCTTTGGAAAGAATTGTAAGGATGAACATTTGAACTGCTATGTAGACTCTTTTATTATCATTTCAGTTGATAAATGGGGGTGAAGATGTGCTGATATTTTACAATGATAGAGCGTCATTTCCCATACTTCTCCAAATGATGTGCTCAGAGAGAGACCGAGGTGATGAGAGTGGCCCCTTAGCTTACCACATCACCCTTGTGGAATTGCTGGCTGCGTGCACAGAGGGGAAAAATGTTTATACTGAAATCAAGTGCAATTCTCTTCTGCCCCTGGATGATATTGTGAGGGTGGTGACCCATGATGACTGCATCCCTGAGGTAAGCCTTGCAAAAGCTTAGTAGCTGTAGAACTGGTATAAGTTTATAAAGTTCATGAGTGCCAGGTATCCACCATACTGGCATTCATAATGAATTAATATAGTTAGTGAAGGAACTGTATTTAGCTATATATAATTAGGGAAATTTAAAAGAGCACAAAAATTTATTTTTTTGTTCTATAAGAAGTTAAGAAGATAAAACTTTACAAAGTATAGCCCCTGCTGGTTTACTGGAAGCTACAATACAGGCTCTTAAATTCTAAGCATGCCAATGTGACCAAATGAAAAAGGATAACAAGACCACATCTTGGACTCAGCAGGTATATCTTGCTTTGTGGAGTAGATACATTCTTGAAAATATGGACATATGTTTTACTTTCTTCACACATCATCATTTACCCTCTGTCCTAGTTTGGCTCTGATAGAAAAAAACATCATCAGGAGCTGGTTGTCTGCCAACAGAATTCAATTAATGATATTTCCAGGAATGTGCATTTCAATAATTCCTTTTTTCTCTACTGTTGTTGTGTACTTTCACAAAATTCATAAATATGAGATACATTGAATATGACATAAAACCAAACATTTAAAATCATGGTACCTTAAAAAGGTATCAGGCTAGGGTAACTTCCCCACTTCCAAATAGTCCTAATTGGTGATGGACTTGAAAGTGTATTTTTTTGAACTTTTGTAGAGTTATTGACATTTCAAACTAAGAGTACTTTGCAGCCTTCTTTGGTTTGAAATAAGATGACAAAAGAGGGGAAATATAATTTAGTGACTAAATCCATCGGCTTTATCCTAATCAGAGGCTGGCCCTGGTCATGCTTCTTTCCATATACATTTCCCTCTGTCTGTATCACTCTTACTTCTTCTCCTTGTGTATTTCACTCCTCTTCATGTTTCAGATCTTGATTCAAACTTAACTTCATCCAGGAAGACAACCCCATACTCCCTTAGTACAGTCTATTAGTTGAAATTTGACATTAAAAAATTATTTTTATTGATACATCTTCACACACGTACAGTCCATACATGGCATATAATCAATGGCTCATAATATCACATAGTTGTATATTCATCACCAGAAATTTGACATTTGGATTTTCCTTGTTAACAAATACAAATGTCTGTATCTCTTACTTCCTTCCCTGAGATTATAAGCAATATGAGGTTAACAGCTCTGCTTCTGTTCATCATTATATTGCTGAAGTCTGAGCCTATACTCAATATATACGTTTTGAATTAATGAAAAATTGAATTAAAGAATGAATCAGAATCCTGAATCTGTTCATTCCAATTTGTGTGCCCAACAGGCTACTTAAGTTACTTAAGTTTTCTAATCTTCAATTTCTACAGTTATAAAGTGAAATTATAGTTTATACCTGATAGAATTGTTGGAGGATTAAATTAAATAAGATAATGCACACAAACTGCTGATGGCATTTGGCACATAGTAAAGACGGAATCAATATTAGCTGTTGTCACTATGACCATGATAATGTGCTGACTGACTCGGCTGTCTCTCTCCCTGTGATCAGTCTCTGACGTGGGTACCCTGCTTTTGGAGATTTGTTTTAAACCTGAGTCAAGTACAGATAAGCCCTATAGGTGTGAAAGCTGGCCCAATTCTAACTTGGGTTCCGAATCACACTTCTAACTTGGCTTCCATGATTCCCCTGGAATTTTGTACACAGTTTTAATGTATACATTTTTCTGGGGAAAAAGATTTATAGCATTCACCAAATTCTCATAACTCAAAAAAGAGAGGAAAGGAAATGAAAACATAAATATTAAAACTACTGCCCTATGCACTTTAGAAATGATGTAAGTTGGCAAGTCTCATTCCCTGTCCATTATGAGGAATTCTGTTAAATCTAGAAAGAAATTTTGCTACATTTTAAAATAATAAAAATGTTCTTTTTTTAACTGTGAGCCTGTTTCTTCTCAAAAATAATAATTTAACTGTTTTGAATTGCAATAAAGTATTATTTAGTCAATATAGTTTAATATTATGTTAGGGCTTTCTTGGTTGCAAGTGACAGAAACATGACTTAAATTAGTTTAAACAGGAAAGGAAATTGGATTGGCTCTGGTACTTGGGAAGTTGAAGGATAGTTCTTCAGATGGAATCAGAAGTTCCAAAAATGTCAGCATTCTGTCCAGCCTTTGTCTCTTTTTCCTTGATTGTTTTTGCCTCATTCTCTCTTTTTGAGCATAACTTTCCTATGTTCACCTGGAGAAGATGACTTCTCGAAGTTCAGATTTACCTTGCTCCACTTTAACAAAGGCAGACAGACAGAGGTGGGGGGAGGGGAGAAGGGGGAGAGGGAATGCTTTTAACTTCTAGTTCTCAAATATCATAAGCTTACTTTGAGTAAGGTGCCCATTCTCTGGGCCCAGAAGGTGGAATATCATAGCAGGAAAGGGGGAATGAGAATGCTATCTTGGCAAACCAAAATCATGCTAATTATAACATAGTATAAGAACTAAAACATTTTATCTAATTTTTTGTAATTAATATTTGAAAATGAACAGTAAAGAAAAGTAACTCTTTTTTGTATGTAATACTTGTACAGGTCAAAATTGCTTATGTGAACTTTGTTAATCACTGTTATGTTGACACTGAAGTAGAAATGAAAGAAATCTACACAAGTAACCACATATGGAAATTATTTGAGAACTTCTTGGTGGAAATGGCAAGGGTAAGCATTTTCATCCATTAAATTCTATTTATGTTTAGTGAGGCAGTGGAGCTGTCAATATATGTTTTGTCTAGATGAAATATTTATTTCTTGTTGAAGATTTGCAATTAAATCCACTACCTTTTAAATTTAATCCATTACATTCACAAGGTTGGGAATGACCTTTGATGAGTTAATATACAGATAGTAACTAGCCCAGTGTGTATATCAACAAAGTGTTCATTATTACCTTTACAATTTACTATATTAGTCTGTTAATAACATAACATAATCAATTAGTAGCATGTAATGGTCTTTTTATAAAAGACCATTCTCTTGGTTAGAGAAGATATATAACAGAGGTCGGTTATATTCTACCTTTTACTGTGGATGTAATAGCAGACTGTAGATGGAGGGCACCTCAATCTTGGTTACAGCTTTCAGGCAGAGAAGTACTTGATCAAACTACTCAGGACCCACCACTGCTGTTGCATATTCAGTCTTCTTTGGAAGCATGCACCAGTAATTTATGGTCGTTTGTTTTCACTCAGTCAAAATATATTCTGCTTTTTATTTTGAGTCAATTTCCTATTGTTTTGCTTTTTTTAGGGATAGGGAGAGGATGTGGATCTGGTTGGCATTTTCTAAATGCTGCCTAGAATATGCTTATTGCTCCATTAATATTGAGTAAAGGAAGGAAGGGAGGTGGGAACCAAGGAAGGATTCTTCTTGATAGGTAACATTCACTTTTCTTTAGTATGTCTTAGCCTTTTCTTTGGCTGAGTTATCATAACATCCAAGGTCTTAACATAGTTTTAAAAAATTATCTCTAGTATTCCCTTTGAAAGTTATGCAAAATATAATCTTCAAATAAAGGTTTTACTCATAGATTACTGTTTATAACTCTTTAGAACTGTTTCATCTCTTTGGCCTTCCTGTGAGTACTGGGTGCTGGTAGTTTCTTTCAGGCCTTGTGTAGAGGTATTTGGAGGAGAGGAATTAGTAATGCCCATATTTCCACTGTGTTTTAAGAATTGATGCCAGCTGTTATCCATGAGCTCACTGCTTCACTGCACACCTTTCTGGAAGGGGGAGGACAAAGCAGATAAAATAAAACATTGACTATAGACCCACACATCCGAGAGCATCCTTTAAGTCATGTGTTATTCCAGTCCACGGACTCTTTTTATTCAGTCACGGTTTCCCAGTGAAATCGGCTTATTTTGCCTTCAGTATGGTGTAGTGTGTGAGACTTCTGCTATGTTCAAGCATGCGTGAAGTGAAGCAATTCCTACATTACTTCATTTCTATAGAGCTAAAAGGCAGTCATTACCTTGATAAAGCTTCTCAGGTAAATCTGCAGCCATGGATAAATCATCCTGTTTTATGCAGGATTTAACATACCACTCCTATTTACCCTGTTGACCTTGTGTATCCGACTGGCTACAAGTATCTCCAGAGACCTTGAAGTAAAGATGACTGAGCTTTCAAATTGCACATGTAGGAAGATATTAAAGAGATTATAAACTGATTTGCAGAAGTGCACAGTGCAATGGACTAAAGATAAGCTTTAAAGAGACCAAGGTCACATTCTAGGCAGTGCGAACTGTGAAGCTAAAAGGATTTTTTTTAAGCCAAAGAAAGCTGACGATAACGGCCACTGATTATCGTCTCTTGGGCATACTCTTTCCATTGATGTGCCCCTAGGGCAAAGATGCATATATTCTTTAAAAAGTGCGAGTAAGAAGGATTTTTATTTTATGTATTTTGATTAAGTAGACAATATTATTTAGTATATTAAGGCTTAAGGGGAATTTCAAGGTCTTTTTTGGTCCATTTACTCATTAAGTCTAACCACATTAACCTAGTTATACTAAAAATACATTTTTATTTCCCTCTTATTTATATTTTAAAGCAGCATTTCTTTAATTGCCTCACCAAGGTTGATAGGGAAGCACCATTGCTCTTTCAGGGAAGGAAAAGGAAACATGATGAATATCATCATCATCCGTAGTATTACAAGGTTATTATGTAGGCTTTTAAGCAATTTTAAGAAGCTTACCCAACACATACCAAATAGTACTGTTGGGGATAACCAAAACAGAGGCCATCCAGCACAGGCAAGAGCAGAAAACCATCTCCTTGAAACTGGACATGCTCAATAGTGAGTTAGCGTGAATTACTTATGAGATAAACTAAATTCAGATGTTACAAAAAAGTAAGGAAATTCTGGAACCAGTGACTTACAGTTGAGTTTAGAGTAATGCTGAAAGTAACCTGGAGGAATGGTATTTGATAAGATGGATGTAAAGAATCACAGATCTTAGGGCCGGGAGAGACTAGCAGTCATGCAATTCAATTTTTTGTCCAGTTCATAGTCTTTAGCACCTGCCTGAATATTTCCATTAACAAAGATATCACTGTGTCTTGAGTCAGCTGGTCTCATCATCGCACAGTTTTAATTGTTAAAACCTCTTAGATTGGGCGAAATTTCTATTTATTTTATTTTACTTTTTTTATTTATTATTTTCATCTAGTTCTTCCTTCTGCAGCCACATAAGACTCTTCAATTCATCAAGGATTTAGGTTCTTGTTATAAGAAATATATTCTCTTAAGCTACTGATCAACTTTGAAATGATAAAATTATACCACTTAAAGGAGTTTAAGATCATCTGGCTTGGCCTTATAATTTTGTCTCTAATCCCAGAGGGTCTCTCATCTAGCTAGTTACAGAGCTGGGAAGTTTTGTGCTTAATCCAGTTCCTTTTCCACAGCAACTTCTCTAATACTTTATGGTACTGCTCATGACTTCTTTTTTCTATATATTATTTAAATATTATATATATAATATATATATAAAATAAATATTTTTCTATTTATTATTCTATAGTTGTTTCATTTCTGATACGGTTCCTGGGTTCCTTATTGTTTCCAACACACTTTTGAATTCCCTCTAATTTATCAATATGTTTGTTTAAAAGTGTGGCATTCATACTTAACTGTCAGGGGAAACTCTGTAATCGTGAAAGTGGTTTTCCCAGAGTGAGTCTCATCCATTGTCCATTGCACAAGGATGTGCTGACCCCGGCAATTTACCCAAATACAGCAAACTTGACTGCATAGTCTGTGGTAGTGGGGGGCTGCGTTCATGCTTTCCCCTGAAAAGAAAAAAAAAAGTGTGGCATTTAGGGTGGATTCTAGTACTTTAGGCCGAGTCTGACCAGTGCAAGGCAGATGACTTCATTATTTTGGTAGAAATTTAGTGAACAATCTTTTTTTTTTTTTTTTTTGCATGGGCAGTCACCAGAAATTGGACCTGGGTCTCCTGCATGGCAGGCGAGCACTCTGCCACTGAGGCACCGTTGCCCACCCTGAATAATCTTTTTTAAAAAGCAAATAGAAGTATTCATATGTAGTGGCACTCATATTTCTTCTTTTCATGTTTTTCTTTTGTCAGTACTGACCAGGTTCTTGTTGTTTTCTCTTGAGTAAAGTACTCTGAAGAGTCATCTTAATTAGTGTCCTTCATTTTCCTGCTTACACCCCTTTGCCTTTTTTTCTAGTTAAACCCATACAAGAAACTGTTTCCTGAGAGATTGTGTTAATACACTGGTACTGGATTGCTTCCATTCTGATTTCCTGACAGAACGATTTTCTTGTTCTTTAAATACACCAGATCTAGACAGGCAACACATGGTTTTTCAGAGCATTTAATGACAGCTGCTTTGATCTGTGTCTCAATGCAGCCAAAATGGGTGTTTGTAGGGCAGAAATATTTTTCTTTGGCTTTATCAGGTGACTCGAGTCATGTTATTAGAGAGCACCTGGTAGAGGGTGGAATATGGTCAGTGATAGCCTCACTCTCTTTTTTTGTTTTGAATATGTTTCCAATTTTGCTGCCAATTTCAAGATCCTGTAATGACCAGGCATACTCTAAGTGGCATACTGGCAGAGTGAAATTAGACCACAGGGTAAAATGTAGGAGGCACACATAACGCTGTTCTGTCCTTGTCCAGTAGTCATTGCTTAACAAGACCAATCAGCGTGTACTTGGTGTTTACTTCATTTTCAGATAGTTTACTTGAGCCGTTCTCTCTCCTTACTTAGCTTACAAAATAGGTAGGAGGTAAGAGTAAAGATAGAATTTATGTTTTTTGATATATACTTTCCCAGTTCTTTAATTTGGTAGGACTGGATAGGTTTTCTTTTTTTTTGGATGTTTCTGATTCTGTAATTATCTTGGCTTCCTTAAAGTTGAATGACCTACTGAAAAGTTTCATTTGAAAGGTTTCTGTTTATGTAATTCTTTTGGTTTGCTAAAGCTGCTGGAATGGAATATACCAGAAATGGAATGGCTTTTAAAAAGGAGATTTATTAAGTTGCAAATTTACAGTTGTAAGCCCATAGAAATGTTCAAACTAAGGCATCCAAAGAAAGATACCTTAACTCCAAAAAATGGCTGATGTCTGTCACATGGGAAGACACATGGCTGCTGTCTGCTGGCCCTTGTTCCCAGTTTTGTTGCTTTCAGCTTCTGATACCAGTAGTTTCCTCTCTAAGCATTCTTTGGGCTTTCACTTAGCTCCTCTGGGACACAACTCTGGGTTCTGGCTTGCTTAGCGTCTCATGAGAAGGCACATGGCAATGTCTGCTGGGCTCTGCCCGTGTCTAGGTATCTGCTCTCTCTGTCAGCACTGCAAGCATCTCCAAACATCCATGTCTCTATCAGCTCTGAAGCAACTGTGCTCCAAGCATCTGCATCTGAGGTTTCTCTTAAATGTTTCTCCTTTTAAAGGACTTTAGTAAAATCCTTGAGTTAGTAAATCAGGACCCACCTTGAGTGGGTAGTTACATCTCCATCTAATCAAAAGGCCACATCCACAACTGGGTGTGTCACATCTCCATGGAAATAATCCAATCAAAGTTTCCCACCTTAACATGTCTGGTCCTGCTAGGTTGGGTCAGGATTAAAACGTGGCTTTTCTGGGGTACATACTAGTTTCAAACTGGCACAGCAAAATTTAGCTACCATTTCAGGGAAGTAAAGACTCACAAAGTGTTCTCTAAATTTTATTCTTTGTGTAGCATGTTTCTCTTGTTAACTTTCACAATGAATTATAATGATGATGCCTACCCAGAATGAACCCTTCTTTTGCTGTTCTGGATTAGTGATTGTTCCTTGTCTGTTCTTCAAATTATTGTCGGCATTTATCATGGCTCATTAGTCCCTTCTTGAAATACCTCTCAGTCCCCAGGATTCGGTCTCACTCTGTTTGCCTCCCACCTTACCAGTCATTCTTCCTTAACTTCCTTTGCTATTTCTTCCTCACCTTCCCAACCTCTGAATATTGGAATGTGTTAGGCTAAACCTTAAACTTCCTCCTTTCTCTATCACAGTCTCTTGCTTGAAGACCTCATCCAGTTTCATGAGTTTTAACTGCAGGCTGATGATTGAAGCCTGAACTCCTCCCCGATGTCCTTTCGCATATATCCAGCATCTCCACCTGGCTATCTAATTTGCACATCAAATTAAGCATTTCTAACTTGAACTCTTTATTCACCTCATACTCTTCTGTAAAATAATTCCTTCTCAAGTCCTTTGTATGTCAGTAAATAGCTATTCCATTATTCATTCTAGGTATTCAGGCAAATAATCTTGTGTCATCTGTAAATCTTATTTTCTTACACTTTAAATCCAGTTCTTCAGCGAATTTTGCAAACTCTAACCTTAAAATATTCCGAACCTCACTTCTGCTGAACACTTCCATCACTACCCCTTTGCTCCAAGGTACCATTAGCTCTCATCTGTATTATTGTAACAGCTTGATGACTTGTTTTCCTGCTCTGTGTCTATGGTTTTCCCTCTGTCTATGCTTTACTTGGAAGCCATAACAATTTTTTTAAAGAGTTGTCATTCAGTTCATTCCATTGCTCAGATTCTTTTTGGTTACTTACCCACAGTAAAACTCCTGTAGGTTTTGGATTTTCCGCTGCTCCCACACCCTTCCCCATATCTTTTCTCCCTCTAGTGTACTCTCTGTTCCATGTACTGTAGCCTCCTCGCTGCTCCTCAAGTGTGCTGCTCACACTCCAATTTCACTACTTCCATATTTGCCTGAAAATGGTCTTTTTCCCAGATGTCCATGTGACTTCTTCCCTTTCTGCTTTCAGGTTTCTGCTTAGAGTCACCTTTTCAGAGGTTTTCAGTGACCGCTCCATGTAAAGCAGCAACCTCTTTCCTCTCTCTCCTCTTCAATTTTCCTCACAGCACTCATTACCACCTGGCATTTTTATATGTATCTTGTATTTGTTTCAGTAGAAACAAATAAGGAGCAAAGATTTTGTGTGTTTTGTTCGCTGCTATTTACTTAACCTAGAATGGACCTGACACATAGTAGATATTCAGGAAATATCTGTGAAATAATAAATAAATGCCATCTAAAGTTAAAAATGTTTAAAAAGAGAATTTGAAAATAAATTCAATATAGTCTTTTTCCCCCTGATGTATTAAATTTATTATTTTTATACACGTCTTTATTTTATTACACATCTACCCATAAAGGGGAGTATCAGTCACAGGTTTTTACAATAACATGGTCATACAATAAAAGCTATAAGGTTATACAATCATTATCAAAGTTTAAGGCTGCTGGATTACAGTTCAGCAGTGTCAGGTGTTTTACTTCTGGCTATTCTAATACACTAGAAACTTTTAAAAAGTATATAATGAGTCATTAGTCATAATCATTTGTTAAATCCGAATTTCTCAGATATACCTCTTCCCTCTCATTTGGTCTTTCTCTCAATCTTCAGGTATATCTGGGCAATGACCATTTTAATTTCTTCATGGAAAGGGGTACTGACTTCATGGAATAGAGAAATGAAACTGGTCGATATTCTTGTAGTGACTGGTTCCATTGGGTTTTAGGGCTTATCTGGTATAGGAACCATAAAAAGAAAAGTAAATATATTGAGTAAAACTTTTATAGAGTCTTAGAGTCTAGGGAATTCTTCAGGGTTTTCAGGAATATTGCTGGTTGGGGATTGGCATACTGTGGCAATTTGCAGTAGCTGGCTGAAGCTTGCATAACTTCCAGAATGACCTCTCAACTCTATAGAAATCTCTTAGCCACTGAAATTTTACTTTGTTTCATTTCCCCCCCCTTTTTGTCCAGAAGGCATTCTCAATTCTGTGATGACAATGTGGTCTTAACATAGAATTAAATAGACTCATCAATAGAATGAAATAAATAGCCTGAAACAGACTTTTATATTTGTATAATCTTAGTATCTTAATGTATAATAAAGAATTTATCACCAATCAATGGGGAAGTGATTGGTTATTTCCAGAAATCAACAAACTTTTTCTGAAAAGGGCCAGATAGTAAAAATTTCATTTTTGTGGGCCATTATCTCATCTACTGTAGTGAAAACAGACATAGTCAGTATGTCAATATATAGACATGGTTAGATTACCGAACGTTGAATTATTCAATGATAACAAAAACCCCATTAGGGTAGTGTTTTAGTTTCCTAGCTTCTAGAACAAATGATGTACAGTGAGTTGGTTTAAATGACAGGAACTTATAGGCTCACAGCTCTGAGTCTGGGTGTTCAAAATTGAGGTGCAAGTAGGTGGTGCTTTCTTCCCGGAGGCTGTGGCATTCTGGGGCTGGCTGCCTGAGATCCCCGGTTCTTGGCTTTTCTGTCACAGCAGTACACATGGTGATGTCTTCTTTTTCTTCCTGGTTCTGGTGATTTCTGGATTCTTCCCACGGCTTTCTTTCTATGTCTGAATGGATTCATTCTGCTTATAGAGGACTTCCATAATCTGGATTAAAGCCCAACTGGATTTGGTTAGGCCGTTCTTTAAACTGAAGTAAAATCCTCAGGTTCCTGTTTTTGGTGCACCCTCACCCCCCAGAATGTGGGCCAAGCCCCAGAACTTGTCCAAACTCAGGTGCACAATTGAATCCACCACAGGTAGTGATTTTCATATATGTTGTTTACTCGTGTGTCCTAAGTACCTAGAACATTCTTGGATTCTTGTTGATTTGAAGTAAATTGCCATGGCTGTTGAGTAAATCAAACTGGCCATTTAGAGTTAAAAGTATCTCAGATCCTAACCTCACATAGTATGAAAGCATAAATTGTAATAGATGGTAGAACTAAATGTGAAAAATAAAAGATAAAAAAGATGACAATGTAAGTGAAAATATATATATGTATCCTTAGTAGGGAAAGATCTTTTTAAGCATAAAAGCACCATGGATGAACATAACTAAGAAAGATAATAGACTTTTCATTCTGAAAATTTAATACTTAAGTACATTAAAAATATCATAAATAAAAATAAAAAACATCCAAATGGAAAAAAGTTACTATGCATTTACCGAAAGGCTAATAATTGATAAGAAAACACTAATAATATAATAATAAAATGGGCAAAAAACAAGTATTCATGATGATAGAAGAGAAAATACAAGTAACTAAGAAATCCTTGAAAAAATGTTCAGTCGTTAACATTTAGAGAAATCTAAAGAAAGCAAAATCTAATTTCCATCTACCCAAGGTACACGAGTAAATGTTGGTGATGGTTCAATGGAATGCGCACTTGCCTGCTGTGATGATCGTAAAATGTATGCAGTCATTCTGAAAAGCATTTTGATAATGCATTAAAAAACTTTCATCCCTTTTTAATATGTCAAATAATTTCCCCTTCTAAGATTTGACCTAGAGAAATAATTGGAAATGCTATGAAGGATTGCTGGTCAAAGAAGTTCAGCATATTTTTATAATAACGTACAGAAGGAAATAGCTTAAATATGCCACAAGAGAGAAATTGTTAAATAAATTATGATGTATCTATAAAATGAATGCTGTAGAGTCATTGAGATTATTTTTTTGAGGATTTTTAATGATAATTGGTTATTGAGTGTGAAAAGGAGGATACAAAACTGGTTATCCAGAGTGATTTCAATTTTGTAAAATTTATATGGCATAGCAAAAAGATTAGAAGGAAGATGTCCAATGGTAAATATGGTTTTATCTGGACTATTAGGATTATGGATAATATTTGTTCTTCTGTATTTTCTCAGGGTTCCTAGAGTAAGAATATATTAATATTAAGAAAACAATGACTTTTTTAAATGAATCTAAAAACCTAAGAAAGCCATTAGAGTGTATGAACACATGATTCATTAAAAAAGAAATATATAAAGCAAATGCTTAAAAAGTTTTGGCCTCACAAATAAAGGAGAACAAATTAAAGTAACATGATGTGTCATTTCAGATATTAGGAGGAACACTTTCACTGCATAGGAGGAGTACTAAGATGAGCCTTAGGTTCTTTGGCCTGTGGGATCAAAGGTACTGCTGGGCTCCAGAGCTGCACTGTCCAGTAGTATAGCAACTAACCATATGTGGCTATTTAAATTTAAATTAAGTAAAATTAAATAATATTAAAAATTCAGCACCAACCACATTGCAAGTGATCAATAAGCACATGTGTGTAGTGGCTACTGAATTGGACAGCGCCGTACAGAAAATTTCCATCCTGCACAAATTTCTATTGGACGGTGCTTCTCTATTCTTCGATAACTTACTTAATATTGTATGTAGTTTCTTAGAATGGCAGCAGTCACTTTTAAAGCAGCAGAAGGGAGGAGAAATATCGTATATGTAAGGGGAGGAATTTCACACATAATTATGTCTAGAAAATTCAGTTAATATTTTTTATTCAACAAATAGTTTTTGAATGTCTACTATGTGTCAAGGAGTCACGGGCCATCTATGAGTAAGACCGACTGATTCTCATTTCCAGGAATTTATATTCTAGTAGTGGAGATAGTTTTTACTTCCTTCAGTTCTGGCCTTCTAGAATGACCTTCCTCAAACAATTGAAATAAAATAACAACCCTTGACCATACCCAGCCCATCCTGCCTCATTCTGTGTATAGCTTGCCCTGCTTTATTTTTCGCTGTAGTTTATTATTTTCTCTATTTTACCATTGAACATTATATGTTTATTAAGTTGTTTGCTATCAGTCATCCTTAATTAGAATAAAAGCTTTAAGCAGGTGGGATCTTTGTTTTGTTTGGTTCACTGTTCTAAGTTCTAGTTCAATGTTTAGTTTTAATTCAATAATTTATGTCTCTAAATGCTTGTGCATGAAATCTGGTGAATATATAGTAAAATTTATTGGAAGTGGAAGAGGACAAACATTTCAAAAGATGGATATTTTTTTCCTTTGGAAAAAACAGTGTTGGTGAGCTTGTTTTTCAACTTGGAAAACACATTGCAAATGGAGAACCATTTCATTCTTACGGAATTAGGTTAATATTTTTAAAAATGATCCCTGGTTTATACCAGAGATTTAAATAATGATTAGTGACACACTATAAGATAAACCTCAAATAATCTAAAAATGAGACAGGAAAATACTGTTTAGTTAATGTCTGAGGGTGGTTAGATATCGATATAGAAAAAAAAAGAAGATTCCATAATCAGGTCATCTACAGCAGCAAATTCCATATAGCATAAAGAGTTACATAGGAATCAAAATTTGCATAGGGATGGGATAAGAACTCTATTAAAAAAAAACTAGAATGAAAATGTATGCAACATTCTCTTCTTTTTATTCTAAAGAAATGGAAATAATCAAAATAAAAATATAGTACCTGGATGTCAAAAATTAGTTTATACAGTGGACTATAATGAAATAAATATTTGAACTAAAGAGTCAAAATGGGAAAATATATATGAAACTACAAATAAAAAGTGCTTTTATATGTACCTAATATCGACATAGTGTATCAATACTGATACATAATGTATAGTTATTTTCCAGATTTCATTTCAAAAATGGTTTAGAGGGTTTGAATTGCTTGTATGTGACAGAAGTAGGCATGAGATGATTACTTGGAAAAGTGTTCAGCCTCGGTAGCAATGTAAAAAATGCACGATAAAATAACTTTTAGTTACTACTGAATTGGTAATAATAATGTACAGGTATATGAGGCAGTCCTAGCAGGAAATAGTTAGCACATTCCAAGAGATGTGGGTAGGGTCAAAGGAACCAAGAAGGGACTGGGAGCTCCCCAGAACTGGGTTAAATGAAAGGTTGAAAGGGGTAAGAGGAGGAAGTGTTATTAGTAGAGCCTGGAGAAAGCTTGAAGACAATGA